>CAUYQV010089909.1:0-29773 GCA_963574575.1 Galagoides demidoff
GGTTGAAGTGTGCTCCTCATTCTTCTCTCTTGGCTCTGCTCCAGACCATCAGCTAAGTAGCTAAACTTCTGTCCTTTCAGCCTCCTTCTGGACGGGAGCTTCTGTAAAAAGCTGGCTGCAGTCCGCCATCTTGGCTCTGCCTACCTCGTACTTTTTAAGAACAGACTATTTGTTGAATTCTGCTTGGCCATATGTGTTGTTTTACCCAGCTGGAGATACTACTTATCTGTTCTATTTCCTGCCTGCTCCTGCTGGCTCCTGCTTGATGCTGCCCATGGTCAGTGTGCTCGTTACTCTTTGTTGAATTAAAGCATTGCCCAAGCAGGAGAAGGGGACAGAGTGGAGTCAGCATTTCTAAGGACGTGAGTGGCTACAGCCCTCACCCAAGTGGTGCGATGTTAATAGACTGAAGGGGGGGGGGGAAAGCCGGCAGCATCTTTAACGGCTTGTGTACTCGGCATTGAACTTGGTGCTTTACTGGAATAAGCTGCCTTGATCTTGAAAATAACCCCAGAAAGCAGAGTGAGGAAATGATGGCAGGATAGGTCTAGCCTAGAAACGTCACCTGCAGTCCACCTGTTGCATCTCTGGATTCCCTGAGGCTATATGAAGCTTTTATGCAGCCGCTTCCTTCTGACTGCTCGAGGGTACAATGCTATATACAGAAAATGTAGGTAGAATCTGAGGCTCCTGCTGGAGAGGAGGATGTTAAAGGTGGACTGAGGGGCCCTGGGCAAGTGCTCTTTCCAGAGCTGAGTTCTCACTCCGGGAACTGGCTCTCAAATCCCCCTCCCGGGCTCCTGACAGCTCCCAGGGGCTGGTTTTCTCTCTTCCCTTTGTTTTCACACCTCCCTTCTCCCCTTCCTTGAGGCTTTTTAAGTTCTCTAGGTTCAGGGCCCTGATTTCTATTTTTTGACCTTATTGATGCTGTGTTGTTTATAGTGTCCCTCTAGAAGCTTCTGAATTGCCTGCTTTCATTGTTTCCCTAGAGAAAGTGTGTGAACCTGCATGTGTGGGTGTCATGGGTATGTGCGTGTACACACAGGTGTGCTTTCTATGCACGGGTGTTATATGTGAACACAGGCGTGCTTTCCATGTGCAGTGTTACATGTATGTGTGTGTGCACACAGGCATATTTTCCATGTGTGGGTGTCACGCGTATGTGTACACAGACATGCTTTCCATGTGTGGGTGTCACGTGTGCACACAGGCGTGTTTTCCATGTATGGGTGTCATGTGTGCACATTGGCGTGTTTTCCATGTGCAGATGTCACGTGTGTACACAGGCGTGTTTTCCATGTGTGGATGTCACGTGTGTACACAGGCGTGTTTTCCATGTGCGGGTGTCACGTGTGTACACAGGTGTGTTTTCCATGTGCGGGTGTCACGTGTGCACACAGGTGTGCTTTCCATGCATGGGTGTCACATGTGCACATTGGCGTGTTTTCCATGTGCAGGTGTCACGTGTGCACACAGGTGTGCTTTCCATGTGCGGGTTTCACGCGTATGTGCACACAGTCATGTTTTCCATGCGCACCTGTGTTCTCTGTGTGCAAGTGCGTTTGTATATGTCTATCAGAGGACAGTGGAAGCAACTAAGGACAGGGCAGCAGCTTTATCTTTTCCGCTGGGCTTTTTGGGTTTAGAAACTGCCCCTTTCTTGTTAGGATTGGTACCCTGTCTAGCAGTCTTCAAAGCCATTTTCTTGGCATTCACCCACATAAAGTACTCTCCCAGCATCAGCCCCCAACCTGTTGATTATGTGAAGTTGAAGTCAGCTGTGGTTCTCTCTGCCTTTGAGCTGAGTCTCTGAAGGTTCTGGAAGGAAAAGTGGCCCCAGTCTCTCCATAGTGGCTGACAATAGGGCTTGACCCTGGGCTCCTGACATGAGCCCCATGTGGGAGCTGGCTTTAGGGCAGTCATTTGTTTCAGTTGTACGATAACAGACACATCAGCCACACAAGGGAACCAGAATTCACTGAAGCAACAAAACTCAACAACTAGAAACTCGGAGCACTGGTGGTGGTGGGTCCAGTAGCTGTAGGCATTGATGCTTCCCTCTCAGACACACTGTGAAACAGGAGAGGACCTGCTCCTTTAGCTTATGACATGAGATGTTCACAGACGCTTGGCTACCTTAGAGGCATTGGGTAAGAGTTATGGGTAAGGGGCTCTTTGGGGCATTGTCAGTTGGCAAATGGGGATCTGTGCCGAGGGGTTCCCATCCCCTCAGTGCTTCCTGCATGTCTGTTCTGGGGGTGATGGGCTGTTTATGTTTATATGAAATTATTTGGGAATTATTTGTGGTGCTTTCATAAGATGAGGGCCACATTTCCCTGCTTTGATTATTTTGTTAAATGTGAGGATTCTTTATTGCCCTGAGTTTTCACTTTGTGAGTGCTTAAGAATAACTTAAAAAAAATTGATGCCAAGTTTCAACGTGGAAGAAATGTGTATGCGTGAAATTGCAGTGCAGCTGTTGGCCCAGCCTTAATTATTGCTGATACCAAGCATTTCTCATTTTATTTTGTTAATCCAGCTTCAGCAAAGAAACACCCATGGGATTTCTTCCCTTGCGCTTAATAAACATGTTAACTTCGTGAGCCATAGAGGTTGGTGTGGTCATCAGCATTTTATGAGATGCTTTATAATAATTCCACAAATTAGGGGTGTACATTTATTGGAACTTCAACCCTCTGAGCATCAGAGCTGGGAAGGCAAGTTGGAGATTATTTATTGGGAGGAGGAGGTAGGAATTGGGAGGTTGAGTCGTAGCATCCCTGCAGGCAGTAGGGGAGGTGTGTGCTGGTGGGTCTGTCCCCCACTTTGCCTTGATACAGACAATCTGTTTCTCTTTACATTTTAGCTTCTGGATTAAGCTTGAAGGCCAGGTTTCCCTTTCAAACTTTCCAAGGCCACTTCTAATTTGGGCTACTCATCTTTCAGATGAGAAAACAAGTTGTAAAGAGATTCAGAGACTTAGGTAGAATCTGTCCACTGGAGGTGTGAGAGCCTCTTGGGGGCTGGGGTGGCTGACCACAGTGGGACATCATGCTGCTTCACGAGGGGCAGGGCGCCGAACCGGGTACTCTGACTTGGTGATGTCTAGTGCCATCCCACCGCTTTGTGCAGCATGGGAGTGGAAACTCAGGCTCACTGTGTGTACCCTGGGCCACACAGTTCCTAGGGCCAACGTTGGGTTTCAATATATGTTGTTTTAAATAAGAGGTTCACTTGTGAATCAGAATATTGTTTTTCTGTATCTTTTCCTTTAAAACTTGTTTGCAATTTTTAGATTGATGTGTAACATACATGTAGAGAGCTGTGCATCGATGACCAGTGCGATGAATGTTCACCAGCTGAACTCACTGCAGAACCAGGAGCAGATCAGGAAACAGAAGACCCTGGCCCCAGCCCCCAGCCAGGGTGACCCCTCCTGACTCAGGGCAGAGGAGTCTGCCTTTTCTGTACTTCAAGTCATTGGAATCTCTGAGTCAAGCTTCTCCTGCCCAGCATTATTTCTGGCACAGAAATGTGGACGTAAATGAGATAGCTTTCTAAGTTTTAAAAATACCTTGAGAATTGGCCAAGCAGTGGCTGATTGTGGCCATGGCAATCTGTGGTCAGAGTTGTATCTGACTCACCTGCTGGGTCAGCTGGGTGCACTTGGGCTGCCAGAATACCTGCACCCCCACGTGACCAGTAGCATTATTAAGTGGGGCCTCCACATAAGGACATCTGGGCTGGGGGAGGCTGAATCCAGGCTGTGTTCCTGCTGTGCGCCTGCTGCGTGTCTACCTGCTGTATAACCTTGTGATCCCTTTCCTGGCACAGTTTACTCATCTTAGCATGGGAACCGCAGCTTCTCCTTCACTGGGTCAATGTGAAGATTAAGTGCAGTGGACAGCAGGGAGTTAGAAAAAGTTAGCTCTTTTTATTGTGTAAATTAGGTGTGGTGCCAACTGGCCACCAGAGGGTGCTGTTGGCACGTGTATGGTGCCTGCCCATCAGGGCAGGTCCCTGCTTTCTGCCTGTTGGTAACTACCAGCATTGTTTTACTAAAAAGCTGCCTGCCTTACCTGGTGATCCACTGTTTGTTGATGCTGGACTTGTTGCCAAGCTGTGTGGTGAGTGTGTTTTTTAAGTGTGTGGTTTGGGTGAGTTGGTGTTACCCACATCTGGCAAGCTCTCATTTTTGAACATCCTGTTCCCTGGAGTAAGATGTCATAAATTATGCCACACACAGAGCGCAAACTCCCATTCTTGGTATAGCTTCTCTTCTTAGCTATAATTAATCATTTGACATGATGCTGGCTATGGGTGGGGGACACCGAGATTTGCATTTGTTCCACTGACGCCTCCCTGCATCCCACTCTCACCACAGGGTGGGCACCAGGTGGGTGGGCAGATGTCTTGGTCAACTTGGAAGGTCTTGGGTAAAGTTTTGGGTTTGTAGTTTTTCTGGCTGGGGCTCTTTGGCAACTTACTACCTTCTCTGAGCCCCGGGTTTCCCCTCTGTAAAATGGGGATGATGCTGGATGGCATTGTCTACTTGGCTGCTGGAGGCGACAGCAGATCAGTGTGTAACGCTCTGGGCCGTGAAATCTCCAGGCCTTTTCTTTCCATGGCTAACATGTGCTGACTTCTGGGACACCAGTTTCAGGAGCTCCCATGCCTTTCCTGCCTGGTCTCCCCTAACCCTGGGTGGGCTTTCTGCTCAGTTTGGCTCACCTGGCCTACTGCTCACCTGGCCCACTGCTCACCTGGGCCCACTGCTCACCTGGCCCACTGCTCACCTGGCCCACTGCTCACCTAGGCCCACTGCTCACCTGGCCCACTGCTCACCTGGCCCATACATGTGGAGATCTGGAACTGGCACTTTGAGGTTAGGCTGCCCACACCCACCACGTATCTCCTTGCAATGTGTAAATAACTTTTGTCCCAAGAATGCCTTTCCCCCATCAAATCTAATTTCCTGTTTTCTGTGTTTATTCATTTTATCAATTTTATTATTACAAGAGAGAGACATAAGTCATATTCCCAGCTGTTCCCAACATCAAAGAGAAATACCAGGAACTCAGCAGCCATGAGATGGGTTTGTCCCGTGTCCAGAGTTGGCACGTCCTGCAGTGTGGGCTGCTCTGGCCTTGATCTCTGCCTTCAGTCTGAGTTTGGCCTGGAGCTTGTCAGCTTGCCTGAGGCCAAAACTGTCAGGGGAGCGATAAGCCTTCTTTCCCTAAGAGAGAGATCTCATTGTCTTGTTGCTAACTATCCCTTTATTTCTAACATCAACTTAAGTGGATTTTAGAATTTTTCTTGGGTTACACATGTAATCCCCATTGTGAAAGAGTGGAAAGCTGAGTGGAGGTCTGTAAGCTGGATGATAACACTATTCATGATTCTTGTCTTGACAGCCTGTTCTGGGCAGTGGCTGCTGGGGAGCTGGATGGTGGGTAGAGGGTGCTGGGTCCCCCCACCCTGTTTTCAGATCAGTTTCCTTGCCTCTTCCCCTGCTCATTAAAAGCTTTCCCCTAGTCACCCAGACGGAAATTTTTTTTTTTCAGAAATTGCAAATTGGCAGCCCTCAGGTCAGATCTAACCTTCCTTTGTTTGGTACACACAGTTTTTGTTTGTTTTGCTTCAAAATTGAGATTGCACATACAAATGGTATTTGGGCCCCACTGGCTAGACCTGGATCAGGGCAGGCTGCTGTGCCCTGGCCTCTGTCTTCTTACTCCCTGGAGGGCCCCTGCCAATCCTGGCCAAGCGTGGTCTGTGGGGTTCTCTGAGGAGCAGCCCTGACTCTTCCTTGACTGCTGCCTGCCCAGAGTTACCCCAGTGTCCGGGCCTGCCTTAAGTCTGACCTCCTCTCTTGAGACCCAGGCTCTTCAAGTGGTGAGGCTCCCCTTAGCCCTGCCTCTGCTGGCTGGAGAGCTTCCTTCCCCTTCTCCAAATGCCTCACCACCTCCTGGGCCCCTTTAGTTTCCCTCCCGTGAGCAGCTGTCCCAGGTACCCACAGGGACGTCCCCCTCCTTCACACACTCTTCTTTGGCATCTGGTCAGTTTGTTCTTGTGTAGACACACGCAGTCTGTTTCCCTACTTCAGTTTTAATTGGTGAGCTGATCGAGTAGCTTTGGAATCATGCAGGCCTGCCTGGATTCAGTCCTCTCAGGCAAGTTACACGAAATTACTTTGTGTCTGATATAGTATTATTAGGCAGGCCTACTATGTACAGCTGTGCAAGTTATACACTGAACCAGGGTGCCACTTCTAGGGATTCATTTCACAGAATAGAGTTCTGTGTTTATCATGAATGTTTTCCAGCCATGGTAGTGAAGAGTCTTGTTCCCACAAGCTCAGTGTGTTATGACCACTTTCTGACAGGGGGTGCTAGTGTCTGAAGGAAGATTGCACTTGTCCAGTTCCCACGGGGTGCCTTAGGGGCCAGCAGCAGCCCTGCTTGTCAGAATTAAATGTGAGCAGCAGTGGGAGGGCGCCTGGCACTCAGGAAATGTTAATCTCTCTGTCCTAGAGGTCATTCTTCAAGCATTGTAGGCAAGCTTAATGTGTGTGGGGTGAAAAGTGGGGAAGTAGGGCCTTGCAGGGGAGAGAGCTAGGCTGGGAGCCAGGCGTTCCCAAGTTCATGTCCAGGCTGCCCAGCACAGGCTAGTGTTTTTCAACCTTTTTTAATCTCATAGCACACTTGAACCTATAGTTAAACTTCCCCAGCACATTTAAATTATTTTGATCCAAAAAAAAAAAAAAGTTAAAAGAAAAAGAATATACTCACTGTGCTTTGAACTTCTTTCAAAAATAATTAATTAAAGATCTTTAAAAATTTTCACAGAACACCTAGGAGCCTCTCATGGCAAACCAGTGTGCCATGGTACACCGGTTGAAAAATCACTGACGTGGGCTCTGCTGACCCTGCACTACCTCCCCTGGGTATGGACGTGTCACTGGATTTCATCTGTTCAAACACTCACACTTTCAGATCTCTAAAATCGGGAGATTTAGATAAGAAACCAGTGTGTCTGGTTTATTTGGCAGTATTTTTATCTTTTTTAGTGGTATATGAAATATTGGTGCTTTTCAAAATAGATGTTATCTTAGATTTGAAGAACTATGATAATAAAACCTACTTCATAGGGTTGTTGTGAAGATGAAAAGCACCTGGCAGGAGCCTGAGCTGGGGCCACTCGTGGTGAAGGTCTGATTAGTTTAAGCTCCCTTGTCCTCCGTCTTCTTCTTTCAATCCCATTGTTTGGTTATCTCGGGTTTTCAGCGAGTGTGATCATGATAATGGTGTTGACGATGTGGCTTATTCAGCCTGTTCTGCAAGGTGAGGGAGTGTTTTATCCTAGCCTGCGTCTGTTTTCTTAACTATAAAGGAAAAGGTATTTTAAATTGTTCTGCACAATATGAGACTTTATTCATTATATTGGGGATGACAGCGGCTCGTCTTTGTGGTGTTAAAATAGTTCTACTCCTATGGGAAGCCACTGGCCCTTATGAATTTAATAACTTGTGGGAAAGTGAAAAATGAGAAAACAAAAATACAACTCTGAAGGAATTTGCCACTCTGCTCCTCTTCTCATAAGGTAGATAATTTAATGGGATCTTAGCTTCGGCTGTTGAACTCTCTCTAAAGTTAATAAATCCAAGTAAAAGATAGTTACAAAGCACCGAGGATGATTTATGCTAATTCAGGAGGGGAAATAAGAGATTTTTAAGCTACAGCTTTTAAATAGAATCATTTAATAGTCTAGTGATGTAGCGTTTGTCTTCTCGTAGTTATTAATAAATGTTTAATCATTTTGTAATCCTCAGTTCATCTAACACTTACTGAGGCTCCTGTGCTCCTAGCAGCATCATTGCTAAAGGGTAGATGGTGCTGGGCTGGTGGGGTTATTGCTGTAGGGAATGGATGCAGGTAGCCTGGAAGGTCCAAAGGTGGAGCCTACAGCCAGCTTTCAGACGCTGAATCTCCCACCCTCATTTGAAGACTTGTGCACCAACCAGACCGTGTCCTGGCTGAGCCTCTGTGAGCCATCTCACTCCGCCCTTCTGAGCTTTATGTGGCTCACTGGGCAGTTGGGATAGAATGGGATGATGGGTAAGCCACCCAGCAGCGGTCATGATTTCAAATTTAGTGTCCTTTCCAAAGGATCTAGACTGGATCTATGTTGTAGTTTTATTTGCCATGGTGTTTTTTAAAAATATATATTTCAAATAATTATAGATTCACAGGAAGTTGTAAAGGTAATATAGAAGTCTCAGGTACCCTTTCCCAATTTGCTCGATGGTTACATTTTTGAAAATATGCTTATAAGTAACTTTTGTAATACATAGTAATGGTGATATCCCCGGGAAGGGGGAAACATGCTTGGTGTGGGCAAGTTCTGGGAGCTGCCTAGAGCCTGTGACTCCAGTTAGGGGCTGGACTGACCCTCATTGCCCCTTTACTCTAGGATTGAGACTTGGGGGAGGGGTCCCTCAGAAGGGGCCACTTCCAGCTGACCATATCTGCTGCCCCTGGCCAAAGCACCAGCCACCTATGGCTGCGCCCTGCCAATTTCCAGCAATGCTCCCAAAGTCGAAGGGGCTCTGGGACCTACTGACGCGTGTTCTACTCTAGTTTATGGCCACCGTCTGAGAGGAGTGGGGCCAGAAGCCCTTATTTGTCCCAAGGCCCCCCACAGCAGCAGGGAGGTCAGAGGTCACAGAGAGGGCCTGGCTCTTCTTGGCTGGGAATGTTGGTTAAGGCAGAGGTCAGAATTGAGGACTTCCTTACTTGGTTATTTTAAGGCTTTTCTTTTTAGTACCATGGAGGAGCTGGTTTAAAATGGGCAGTTATTTCATAGGAGTTGAATGCTCAAACCCTAAACTCCTCTGATTTGTCTTGTGCTGAATATGTCATTTTCTCTTTGAATTTTTGTGATAAGACGAGTGCACAGTAATTGGACCTAAAAATGCATCCAGATTATAGCATCTCATCAGAGTTAGCTGACAACATAATTATGATTTTATTTCAGGATACATTTTTTTTCCTATTAGTCCACTATAAAAACTGAAAGTGCCTCCTTTATTATTATTTTGGCAGACTAACCATTCTTGACATTTGGGGGATGCAGCCTGGTCTGGCGTGCTCTGTGTGTTTTGGCATCCTGCTGTCCATACCCTGCCTTACGGACGTCTTCAGACTGCACGGTAGCCGGGGAGGCTCCCCGAGATCATGCTGAAGAAGGGGCCCCGTGCTGTCTGCTCTGGACTTCAGGGACAGACTGTCTTAAATACAGGACTGCAGTGTTAGCGCAGAACCGAGCCCACTTGCATGGCTCCTTCCTGGCCTGTTGGCTGTGTGGTTTTATGTTCCCGCCAGTGCTGATCCTGGACAGGCCGTGCAGCATGGTAGAGACCCTGGGCCTGGGTCAGGAATTGGGTTCTGCCTGTCTCTCCCTGGCTGGGTAGCTGACAGGAGGTGAGCCTCTCTGAACCTCAGTCCTGCATCTGTGGGCTGCTGCCCCACAACAGAGAGGTGGGGGGAGGTTTGAAGGAGGTAATGGTGGTGGTGAGGGGTCTGGAGCCCACGCCTAGTGCACTTGGGGGTGTAAGACCCTTCCCGAGACCACCTATTCAGGACCTGGCTGCCTTTAAGAGAGATTCAAGTGCCACTTTCCAGAACCTTCCAAGTACTAGGGCTCCTCCAGGGCTCTCTCCCAGGCTCTCTCCTGTCCTCTGTCCCTTTGTCCCCTGTCCTTATTGTTTCACCATGTGTTTTGGTGCACACATTTGTTAAATGCCTCCCATATGCCAGGCTGGGACTGCGGCCTCGAGTAAGATGTTTGCCTGAGGGCTCAGAGCTGACCCCCCAGAACTGTGTCAGTCTTGCCGTGTGGTCCTGTACCTTGCTGTTTGTTGTTCCTTTTGAGACGTGGTCTTACTGTTTTGGTCAGGCTGGTGTTGAACTCCTGGTTGCTGACAATCCTCATGTTCTGGCCTTCCAAAGTGCTGGGATTACAGGCGTGAGACCCCAGGCCTGGCGGGGCCCTTTTTTTGGGTAATGCAGGCCTTTTCCAGGCCTGTGGAGAGTGGCTGCTTTCTAAAAATTGCAGCCTTGATCTGAGGCCCTGTGTGTGACTCTCGGGCCGCTCTGTGGCAGTCTCATGCTCTGAAGATCCAGGGCTTTGCTTCCCTTTCTATTCACGCTTTTTAGGAGCAGCTCCTCCTCCGTCACCTTGAGGGGCCTGTCCAAGGGTGGGGTCCATGGCTTGCTGCTGGCTATGGTCCCCTGCCACTAAATTCCTGTGTTGGAATCTGTCCCCAGGTGAGATGGTGTGAGGAGATGGGGGAAGGTCATCAGGTCACGGGTGTGGAACTCCTGTGACCGGGATTTGTGCCCTCATGGGTGAGGCCCTAGAGAGCTGCCTTGCCCCTTCCACCATGTGTGGGCACAGTGAGAAGGCACCACCTATGAAGAGAAAGGACCCTCCCAAGAGACAACCTGTCAATGCCTTGATTTCAGGCTTCGTAGCTTCCAGACTGTGAGAAACAGAGTTCTACTGTTTACACCCTCTACCCCCGTTATTGTCTTTGTACAGCAGCCTACATGGACAGACAGTGTCCTTTGGGTGGTGTCAGCTTCTCGACACTTCCCAGCTTTAGGCTGGTGCACCCCCAGGGAGCTGACTGCATTTCTCTACCCTGGTCTTCCTAAGCCTGCACTAACTGTTCCTGGGGGCCACTTTTGCTCTGATGCCCAGACCACTGGCTCTTGCCCGCCAGACCAGTTCTTGTTACCATCAGGGGACATCTGCCTCCCTCCCATTTGCCCTTGCTCTTTGCACACCTCCATCTCCAGCCTTCCTCTCTGCCCTCGTCCCTGGGCAGGCTATTTAACTTCATTCCTACTGGGTCCATGCAGGGTCCGTGGGGCAGGATGTAGGGGAGTGGAGGGAGCTCAGATGTGTTGGGTCTCCACTGCTAGACCAGCTCTTTCCAGCCCGGCTTACTCAGGCGTTTGCTCTGGTCGTGGGTTTCCCACTCTCAGGAATTGCCAGTTCCCACTCAGATGACTGAGCCGGACCTTGAGAGCTGTCCCTGTGGGCACAGGTCCCCGTGCTGTCACCACCCCTGCTCATTTACTTTGTTCCTGTGTCCACATCTTCCTCTCCATGTCTGCCCTCCTGTGTTGGAGCGCCCCTGCCCTGTGGCACTGAGGTCTGGCCATCGTTTGGTTGAGCATCCTCTCCTGCCTGTGGCAGCCCTTCTGGGTCAGGGTCCTTGCCGCTGCGCCCTGTCCCATGGTCTGCCTCACACTGCTGAGCGTGTAGTTACAGGCGAGTCATCCTAGATCCACTGTGTGTCTGCCTCTGCCTTGAGAACCCTGGGTCCCCTCGCCCTGCCGAAGAGAGCCGGACATGCAGACGCGTGCTGACTGATGACACATGGCTGAGGCCACCCTGGGTGCTCAGACCCTCAGGCTCTGTGAAACAGCTGGCAGGTAGTTTATTTCTAGAGGTCTCCAGCCCTTTGTCACATGCAGATGAGAAGTAGTTTATCTATTTAATCTTCAGTTGCTGCTTGGTGTGCCTTTGAATTAGGAGACCCCTCATGATAACTCGGTGGTCCCCAGAATCTCTGCTCTGTTCAATGTCACAGAATTGCCCTTCTGGGAATGTCTTGGGACCAGGGAATACTTGTAAATCATTGGAGAAACAGTTTAGTAAAACCTATAAGATGGGACTGTACTGTAACTAGTCTGTGCAGTGAGGTGCCAACCGCCTCTGTAACAAGTCTGTGCAGTGAGGTGCCGGCTGCCTCTGTAACAAGTCTGTGCAGTGAGATGCCGGCTGCCTCTGGCAGGGTCTGAGCCTTGTGCCTGCTTCTTTTCTGTCCCTGGTGCTCAGGGTAGTTGCCTATGGTTGCTGCTCAGCAGATGCTGAAATGAACAGTTTGACATTGTTATGTGACTTTGGGATTCTCTGTTTCTCGTAATGAGTGTCATTTCAGATGTGACCACATGTAGAGTCCTGCGTATTTTAGCTGTAACGTGTAGTAACTCAGCTCATGGTCTACAGCCAGACAGACCTGTGTCAGCTGCAGGCAGGAGAGAGTCTGGCCCTGCTCCTGACCACACGGACTGGAGCAGGGTTCTCAGCCTCAGTCTCCTCACTTGTACTGTGGGGTCACAAGTCCTTCCTGCCTAAATCACTGGATTGTTGTAGGATCAGCAGGAAGTGTGTTGAAAATGACGTGGCTTCATATAAAGAAAAAATTGTTACTGAGAACTGTTGGGAAGCGGTCTGGGTTCCCTAGGAATAAACACTTCTTGAAAAATAAAATATCGACTGGCAGTATTCATGAGGGATTTGCATTGACGAAGCAGTGTTCGGCTTTGTTAAATTTCGATTTCATATGTTGTTTGGTAGAAGAGAATTCTCTGAGGTCATTACCTTCCCTCCTTGTTCATGGTGTAAGGCTTTTTGTGAATCCAGAGAGGAGCTCACTCCCGTGGCCATGGTGCCTTGCGGGCCTCTGCCCCCACCCCATAAGAGGAGGAGAGAAATTGGAGCTGGGTTGGGGGAGGGGTGAATTGGAAGGTGGGGACCAAGAGAGGTTTTTGTTTTGGGATTGGAAAATAAGAGCGTGTTTGTAGGCCAAGAAGAAAGGTCCACTCAAGGGGAAAAGCCAAAAAGACTAGAACCAGGGTGGCCGGGTAGGTGGGAGGGGGCCCTGCACACGTGTGCTGTGTGCCCTTTGTGCACTAGCCTGCCCTGGGAGGGCTGTGGGAGCAGTCTTCTCAGGTGCAGGCAATAAGGTATGCATTCCTTTTCTTTTTTATATAAGAAATGCAAGGTATAGCTCTGTAGAGCAGGCTGGAGTGCAGTCGCGTGATCA
This sequence comes from Galagoides demidoff, assembly GCA_963574575.1. NCBI lineage: Eukaryota > Metazoa > Chordata > Mammalia > Primates > Galagidae > Galagoides > Galagoides demidoff. The sequence goes on from CAUYQV010089909.1 coordinate 12,902, forward strand.
TGGCTCAGTGCAGCTTTGAACTCCTGGGCTCTAGGCATCCTACCACCTCAACCTCCTGAGTAGCAGGGACTACAGGTGGGAGCCATGATGCTGGGCTAATGTTTTACAAAGCTTTTGTAGAGATGAGTTGTCCCTATGTTGCCCAGGGTAGTTCTGAACTCCTAGCTTCTAGTGATCTTCCTGCCTCAGCCTTCCAAAGTGCTGGGTAATTAACAGATGTGAGCCACTATGCCTGGCCTCGATCCTAAACTTAGTCTTTTGTATGTACCTATAATTATTTGATCAGACTCAAAAATGTGTGTTGTTTTCCTCTCATTGTGCTTTCTTATGTAGTATAGTGGGATGGACATAATGAACTATTAGTAAATATCTGTGAAGGATAAAAATGCTTTAAGTAGGAATTAAGTGGCTGAAAAATAGGCATAGATTCCTATCCTTTCATTGAAAGGTGTCTTGGCTCTTTAGAAATGGGATTTTGGTCAATTTTTCCTTGCACCTAATTTGAGAGTATCTGGCAGGAATATTTAATTGCTATCTGTGCAGTCCATTCGTTTGAGAAGTAGGATTTAATTTCCTAAGTTGCACATTTGTTTTTCTCTTGGCCGTTCCTGAATAGGAATCTGGGCTGTTGAGTAGATTTGGTAACAAAGAAGTCCATATTAGACCCTGTCCAGAAGGACAGAGGTTTTAAAATAAGAAGAAAGAATTTTCTGGCACCTGGATCCCCCTGAATATGGCAGTGAGCTGCTTGACTTGGAAGCGTCCACCAGAAGGACAGCATTGGGGAACTGGTGATTGCTCAGAGGGGCATCCTTTGGTGCTTTCTTTGCAAGGAGAAGTAATAATTGTGTATGTGGAGATGAGATTAACACATTTCCCTTTTTATGTCTTACAGAAAACACGCCCATCTTCATGTGCAAATGTTGTAACCTTTTCTCACCAAGCCAGTCGGAACTCCTCTCCCACGTTTCCGAGAAGCACACGGAAGAAGGGGTTAATGTTGACGAGATCATTATTCCCCTCCGGCCTCTGAGCACTCCTGAACCCCCCACCCCAAGCAAAGCTGGAGATGGTAAGGGGCTAAGGGTGGGCAGAACCCCTGTTGACGCTGATGTGCTCTCAGATACTTTGGTGCCATCTCCCTGTTTTGTGGGCATAGCAGAAACCTGAAGTTCCACATCTCTGACCCAGAAGTGGCAACAGCTGTGCAGTTGTAGATCTGCTCAGATAAGGGTGTGTCTCTGAAGTCCCCAGACCTGGCCACGTAGGTCCTCCAGTGCCTGGCAGGGCATCCATGAATGAATAAAAGGAAGGAGGTGGCATGTCCAGCAGTGTGGAAGCCACGAACTTGTGAGACAAGTGCAACTTGTAGCTCTAGCGCCTACTAGCTACATCACCGGAAGCAAACCATGTCACTTCTCCAGTCCTCACTTTGCTTATCTAAAAAATGAAGACCAGACCAATCTGTAGTTACAAGGAGGTCTGTGAGGATTAAGTCAGAAAATTACCTGCAGCCCTAGGGTGATGCCTATCACACAGGCGACAATAAAGGCAGAGTGTTGTGCTCGCATCTGTGATTAGTAAATCAGTATGCGTAGTCACAGAAACAGCATTTCCAAACTGGTCGTATAAATCTAGAATAGAGATCCAAATTCAAAGCTTTGATTGAGACAGACTCTTTCGGGAGGTTCACGGTCTGGGTGCAGAGGCAGATCCATCTTGTCTGCAGCATGCAGACGTCTCCCACCGCGTGGCATCAGATGCAGCAGGTGCATGGAGAAGCCATCAGGCACTGTGATTAGGTCTCCACAGACAGAGAAAATACACAGTACAGGCGAACAGTTGCAGAAACCCCCCCAAAACTACTTTCATATGATGAGGGACAGCAGCCAGCCTCTCGTGCAGAAGCCCAGCAGATAGCAGTGAATGTCCCATTGTAGGATTCATTAGTCACACTCATAATCCAGTTGTTCTTTCCAGGGAATATTCAGACTGGCATTTGTAAACATGCCGGCTATTGATCATCTGTCGGATGCTGTTAACAAGGAGAGATTCCAGACAAAAATTGTGTCAGTTAACAAGTCCCTCTGGCCATTCCCAGGTGCTTGGAGAAATATGCCTGACAGAGGATTAAGTTGTTGGGAAGTTAGGAAGTGCTGCTAGTTACTATTCGTGGCGTAAAGTGAAAAAACTAAGATGCAGCCCCTGAAGTGAGTACTGGCCCAAAAGGGGAGTGTTTAGTGTTTGTGTCATTGTTACCATCACCTAATATTGGTGGTGTGTCCACAGTGAGCCTCAGCACCTCGTGGGCCTGTGACCAGACTTGGTCTTTCCCAGTTAGAGAAAGTGGGAGCGAATGGGGGCAATTCCATGTGACCCCATCTCAACCTCACAGCACACGTTTATTTGGTACAGGGAGAGAGGAAAGCTTATGTGGTTAGAATCTGCCTAGTGCTGGGGGCTCACAGCCCAGCACCCTCCTTCTGCCCATCCAGGCTGGGTGGTAGTGGCCTCTGGGTCCTGATCCTGGGGGAGGTGCTTCCTGACATCTACAGTCCCCGTGGCCATCTCCCTTCTGAGCAGTGAAGGACCTTGCATTTCTGAAGACTGTAGCTCCGCAGGTGGAGGGAACCAAGACTTCCACCAAGACCTTTGAGTGTCTGTGTACCTGCCTCTGACATAGAAGATATTTAAACTCAGAAAACTGGCAATTTCCCCTGCAGATACCTGTGGCAGATAGAAGTTGTGTATCAACATGGAAAAAACTTTGAGAATGGCTCTTGGAAAGTTTTCAATTCTGTTTTTATTCAGCTTTCCTTAAGATTTTCTTCTTTCTAAAATAAGATGTGAATAAGAGAGAAATTTTTTATTTGCTTTATAAATTAGAAATAAATGAATGATACAGTAGAGAGAGTGTCACAGGAAATCGTGTGTTTGTTGTAAGGTACGTGTTTTGACGTCCAGTCTCTCCTGCTCACCACTGTTGATGAGATGTCATGTCACCCACTAGGGGCTCACCCGGAGTGCCTCTCCCTTCCTCAATGCCCATTGCTACCTTTGCCTTCCTCATACTCACCCCCACATGCCCATTTCTTCCCTCTCATCACCGGTCTGCAATATGACCAAATGCCAGGCCATTCCCCTGCCTGGCTCACTCCTGTGTGGGCCTGGGACTCCTTCGGCTTGGGGTTGTCTTGAGGGACTCATCCCTGGCCCCAGGTGGGGCTAGCGGTGCTTTCTGTGAGCTTCTAAGACCCAAGGGAACCAAGACTTCTACCAAGACCTTTGAGTGTTTGCGTACCTGGGATGTGTCTCAGTTCTGTCCTTCCTGGTTTCACTTTCACTGTGTCTCTCGCTTGTCAGGGGATGCCCCGATGAAGGGACGGCTTTCTCAGCTCTTAGCCTCAGGTCCTGGCACAGGACTGGGTCATGATACAGCCCCTTCCCTTTGTGTTGACTGAATGAATTACCTATTGTTATCATTGGCTTTCTTGCTGCCCTCCCTCCATCCCACCTGCCATCCTTTACCTGTTGTCATCATTGGCTTTCTTGCTGCCCTCCCTCCATCCCACCTGTCATCCTTTACCTACTGTCATCATTGGCTCTCTTGCTGCCCTCTCTTGTTCCTACCTATCATCCTTTGCTCAGCAAACTTCAGTGGCACCACTCACCCAAACCAGAGCTCCCCACACCTGTTTGATTGAAGACCCTTCTGACTAGCAGAAGCCCTCTGCCTTATCTACTGCCTCTGGCAGCTGGATTCACAGGTGGATTCACCTTTCTTCTCTTGGTACCATGGGCCCCACCCATAGCTCAATAGCTGGAGGGTTGCAGAATAGGTCCTCTCCCTGGATTTTTCCCTTCCTTGGTATTTCAAAGGAGCCCATAGTGGTAACGCTGCCCTTAACTTCTTCAGGCCGATGTTGATGCTTCTTCTGGGTGGACACAGTGTGGGTGAGCCTCTCAGAGCAATTACATTTTTTCCTCACCAAGTAAAAGAATAATGAAGTTTTTCTGTAGGTAAGTTAAAATATTAAAAAGGAGAAGGTACATTTCTCTAACTGTCCCCTAAGTTTTTAGAAATAATATTACTAACAATTGAATAAGTGTGCTTCTGTGTCTTATTCTGTACATATGGATATATAAATTAACTTTGTTTTTGCTTTCTATATAACAAAAAATAGGATCATGATATGTGTCCTGCCTTTATTATTTTAAAAATTATATTGCGAATAATATTACCAATATATACTGGCCATCAGCCACTTCAGTACTGATGTCGTCTTAGTTTTTTCCTAGCTTTATTGAGCTATAAATTGACAAAATTGTATATAAAACATGATATTTTGATACATATACACATTGTAAAACCACAACTAAGTAAATTAACAAATGTATAACCTCAAATAGTTCTTTTTATTGCATACATGGTGAGAATGCTTAAAATCTATTTTCTTAGCAAATTTCAAGAATGCAATACAGTATCATTAACATCTCCTAATTCTTTTTACTGTCTATACAGTATTTCCTTTTATGGATAAATGCATAGTTTATTTAACCTTTATTTTCTTGATGACATTTATCTTCTCTCCAACTTTGTTTGCTATTACAAACAATGTTACAGTGAATAGTGTTGGAAATATCATTGAACATTGTGTATTGATGTCGGCTATATTCCTAGAAGAATTGATTGTGTAGAGTTTGCTCATTTGAAAGTGCTAGGTTCTGGACACAGTTCACAGTAACTTCAAAGAAAATGAAATACGTAGGAATATACCTAATAAAAGAGGTGAAGGATCTCTACAGAGAGAATTATGAAAACCTAAGAAGAGGAATAGCAGAGGACATTAATGAATGGAAGAGCATACCATGCTCTTGGATGGGACGAATGAACATTGTTAAAATGTCCAAAAAAAAAAAAGTCTGTACTGCTCAAGGCAATCTATAGATGTAATGTAATCCCCATTAAATTACCAACACCATACTTTGAAGAACCGGAAAAATAGTTCTTTATTTTGTATGGAACCAGAAAAAACCTGTTTAGCCAAGGCAGTTCTTAGCAATAAAAACAAAGCCAGAGGTATCACTCAACCAGATTTCAGATTATTTTGCAAGTCCACAGTAATCAAAACAGTATGGTATTGACATAAAAATAGAGACATAGACATATGGAACAGAATAGAAAACCAAGAGATGAAACCAGTCTCTATCGCCATCTGATTTTTGATAAACAAAACAAAAGCATACAGTGGGGGAAAGAATCCCTATTCAATAATTGGTGCTGGGACAACTGGATAACCACATGTAAAAGACTGAAACTGGACCCGCACCTTTCACCACTAACAAAAATTGACTCAAGATGGAAGAATGATTTAAATCTAAGACATGAAAATAACAATAAAAATCTTAGAAGAAAAATCCTGAAAGATTTAAATCTAAGACATGGAAACAACGATAAAAATAACAATAAAAATCTTAGAAGAAAAATCCTGAGGATGTTAGCCTGGGGAAAGATTTTATAAGGAAGTCTTCAGTGGCAATCGCAACAACAACAAAAATCAACAAATGGGACTTAATTAAGCTCAAAAGTTACACAATAACTAAGAAAATGCCATGAAGGCTGTCTTGACCAGTTTGATGAAAATATTTTAAACTGTATATAAAACCAGCACATTGTACCCCATGACTGCATTAATGTACACAGTGATGATTTAATAAAAAAAAAAGAAAAAGAAAAAGTTTCTGTACAGCTAAGGACACAACAATTAAAGCAAATAGACAACCTTCAGAATGGGAAAAGATATTTGCATGGTATGAATCTGACGAAGGGTTGATAACTAGAATCTACAGAGAACTCAAATTAATCAACAAACAGTGGGCAAACAATCCCATCCCTCCCTGGTCAAGGGACATGAAAAGAACCTTCTCTGGAAGACAGATGAATGGCTAACTTATGAAAAAATGCTCATTGTCCTTGATCATCAGAGAAATGCAAATTAAAACCACCCTGAGATTTGAGGAGTCACAAACTGTGGTGTATGTATACCATGGAATACTATTCAGCTGGATGAAATTGAAGCACATTCTCCTTAGTACAGTATCACAAGAATGGAAAAGAAGTGCACTCAATACTAATAGGAAGGCAGTACACAATCTGATACATGCCCACATAAGAGAAAAAATATAATTCAAGTTGGGGGGCTGGGGAATGAAGGAGGTAGGAGGGGACTGGTCTATTCCCACTTAATGGGAACAATGCAAGGGTATATGGCACACCTCTTGGGTGCAGGACGCTACAAGAGGGACTCTTATCTAATAAATACAAATATTGAATCCTAGTTGTCTGTACCCTCACATTAACCTGAAATTAAAAAAAAAAATAGGAAAAGCAAGTAGCCAGTGTACCCAATACTAACATGAAGCCAGTAGATGATCTAACACATGCCCATACAAGAGAAACTCAGTTCAGTTTGGGGGGAGGGAGATGGAGGGAGTAAGGAGAGGGGAGGAGAGAGGGGTATTGGTGTGCTCCCACTTAATGGGCACAAGGTAAGGGTATATGGCATACCTTCTGGAAGTGCAGCACAACTACAAGAGGGATTCTACCTAATAAATAAACATTGTAACCTAGTTGTTTGTACCCTCACGTTAATCTGAAATTTTAAAAAAAGTGCTAGGTTCTATGAAAATGTTCTCTGAAAAGAGAACACCACCTTACATTCTCACTAGGATCTAAGATCTGTTTTTCCATATCTACACTAGCCCAAGGATATTATCTTATATTTTTAAAGAGTTTTTTCCAATTTGATAGAAAAAAAGTCTGATTGTAATTTGCATATTGCTGATTATTAATGAGATTGATGATATTTTGTATGTTTAATGCTACTTACACTTTTTCATATGAATTTTAGGACCAGGTTTTCTGTTTCTTCAAAAAAAGCAACTGGAATTTGATAAAGATGACATGTGACCTGTAGATCAGTTTGGGAACTGTTGCCACATCAATAATATTAAACTTTCTGATTCTTGAACGTGGGATGTCTTTTTATTTATTTAGGTCTTCTTTAATTTCTTTCAACAATGTGTTGTATTTTTCAGTGTACAAGTCTTATACCTCCCTAGTTTAATTCTGAAGTGTTTTATTCTTTTTGATGCTATTGTTAATGACATTTTTTAAAATTTCATTTTCAGATGTTGGTTACTAGTTTATAAATACAACTATTATTGTATACTGATCTTATATCCTGTAGCCTTGCTCAAGTTGTTTATTACATCTGATAGTTTTTTTGTAGTGGATTCCTTAGGAGTCTTTATAAATAATCTTGTCATCTGTGAATAGAGATAATTGTACTTCTTTTTAAGTGGGATGCCTTGTATTTAATTTTCTTGCCTGATAGCACTGACTAGAAATTCATGTTTGACATTGCATGGAAGAGCTAAGAGTAGACATTCTTCACTTGTTCCTTTTCTTAGGGAGAAAGCCTCCCTCTTTTTTTCTGATTAGTCTAATTAAGCTTCTACTTTTCTTGGTTAGTCTAGCTAAGAATTTGTTAATTGTGTTTATCTTTTAAAAAAAAATCTTAGTTTTATCGACCTTTTCTCTTGTTTTTCTATTTTTTTATTTCATTTATTTTTACTCTTCTTTATTTCTTTCTGCAAACTTTAGGCTTTGTTTCTTTTTAGTTTCCTGATTTGTAAAGCTAGGTTGTTTGAGATTTTTTTTCTTTTTCCTGCAATAGGCATTTATAGCTATAAATTTTCACCTTAGAACTCTTTTTGCTGCATCTCGTAAGTTTTGGCATGTCACATTTTTGTTTTTGTTCATCTCAAAGTGTTTCTTATTTCTCTTATTTTTTGGGGGAGGGGACCCATTGGCTATTTAGGAGTACCATTTAATTTCCATGAATTTTGAATTTTTTCAATTTTTCCTACTTCTAATTTTATTTCATATACTTTGATGATTTTAGTTTTTTAAAATGTATTGAGTCTTGATTTACGGCCTAACATGTAGTCTATCCTAGAGAATGTTCCATTTGCACTTGAGAAGAATTTTTATAGTTATTATTGAGTGACATGTTCTAGATATATCTCGGGTTGTTTTTTTTTTCATGATAGAGTTTCAGGTCTTCCGTTTCCTGGCTATTGCCCAGGTATTATAATTAAGCAATATTGTCTTAGAGGAGTTAGAGACTCAGAGGAGTTAAAACAACATATACAAAGTTACCTATTTAGTGTTGGAGAGAGCAGTATTTAGGCCAAGGTGATCTGGTGGTATTTGTGTGATATAATCAGATTTTAGCCTTTTTCATTTCTTTTCATTTCTTTCCTTTTTAAAAATTTTTTACAAGGTGTCCATGAATTTTTCTTATTATTTATTTATTTATTATCATTGGGGATTCATTGAGGGTACACAGAACCAGGTTAAGTTGATTGTTTTGTTAGATAAGGACTTTCTTGTATTTGTGTCCAAAAGGTGTATCACACTCCTTGACCCACCCCCACCCCCTCCCTCCTTCCCTTTCTTGGCTCTCCTCATCCCCCACCCCCACTGTGTACTAGGACCTTAATTGTCCTCATATCAGAATTGAGTACATAGAATTCTTATTTCTCCATTCTTGTGATGCTTTACTAAGAATAATGTGTTCCGCATCTATCTAGGTTAATGCAAAGTCTCCATCTTTCTTGTGGTTGAATAGTATTCCTTGATATACATATACCACAGCTTGTTAATCTATTCCTGGGTTTATGTGCATTTAGGCTGTTTCCACATTTTAGTGTTTGTAAATTGAGCTGCAGTGGACAGTCTAGTGCAAATGCCCTGTGGTTAAAGGATTTTTTTTCAGCTGGGTTGATGCCCAGGAATGGAATCAAATGGGAGGTCTAGCTTGCGTTCTTTGCATTGCCTTCCAAAAAGGTTGTATTAGTTTTCAGTTCCACCAGCAGTGTAAAAGTGTTCCCTTCTCTCCATGTCCATGCTAGCTTCTGTAGTTTGCGACTTTGTGATGAAGGCCATTCTCACTGCAGTTATCAGTGGTTCTCAACCTGTGTGTTGCAGCATTAGGAAGGTTGAGAACCACTGGGTTAGATGATACCTCAGGTTTTTTTTTTTTTTTCCACCCAGGTATTGAAATCAAGGTGGTTTTGAGTTGCATTTCTCTAATAATTAAGGATGATGAACATTTTTTCATTTGTATTTTGGCCATTTGTCTGTCTTCTTTAGAGGAGGTTCTATTCATCTCTCTTGCCCAGTGATCTAAGGGATTATTGGCTCTTTTTATATTAATTTGAGTTCTCTGTAGATCCTAGTTATCAAGCTTTGTCTGAATCGAAATATGTAAATATCCCTTCCCCATGTATAGGCTGTCTGTTTTGGTTATTGTTGCGTTAGCTGTACAGAAACTTTTCAGTTTCATTAAGTCCCATTTGTTTATTTTTGTTGTTGGGATTGCCTCGAAAGTCTTCCTCATAAAGTCCTTCCCCAGGCCAATAGCTTCCAGTGTTTTCCCCACACTATCTTTGAGGATTTTAATTATTTTATGTCTTAGATTAAGCTCTTTTATCCATCTTGAATCAATTTTTGTGAGTGGAGAAATGTGCTAGTCCAGTTTCAGTCTTTAACACATGGTTATCCAGTTTTTCTGGAACCATTTATTGAATAGGGATTCTTTCCCCCAGTGTATGTTCTTGTTTGGTTTATCAAAGATTAGGTTGCTGTAAGCTGTGTTTCATCTCCTGGTTTTCTATTGGGTTCCAAATGTCTATGTCTCTATTTTTGTGCCAATACCATGCTGTTTTGATCACTATGGCCTTGTAATACAGCCTAAAGTCTGATAGGCTGATGCCCTGGCTTTGTTTTTATTACTACGAATTGCCTTGGCTACATGGGTTTTGTTTTGGTTTCATCAAAACAAAGAATTATTTTTTCTACATCTTGAAAGTATGTTGGTATTTTAATATGGGTAGCATTGAATCTGTAGATTGCTTTGGGGAGTCTAGATACAATGTTGATTCTCATTTTTTAACATCTTCTATTATTTCTTTTCTTAGGGGTTCTTAGTTTTCTCTATAAAGGCCCTTCACCTCTTTTGTGAGGTATATTCCTAGGTATTTCATTTTCTTTGGAGCTACTGAGAAGGGTATTGTATCCTTGATTTCCGTCTCATCTTGGCTCTTAATAGCATATACACAGGCTACTGATTTGTGGATATGATTTTATATCCTGAGACGTAACTATATTTTTTGATCATTTCCAGGAGTCTTGTGGTTGAGTCTTTGGGGTTCTCTAAAATCATATCATCGGTAAAGAGGGAGAGTTTCACTTCCTCTATCCCCATTTGGGTGCCTTCAATTTCCTTCTCTTGTCTGATTGTATTGGCTTGAACTTCCAGCACTATGTTGAGTAGTAGTGGTGATAGAGGACATCCTTGTCTTGTTCTAGTCCTGCGTGGAAAAGGTATCAGTTTTACTCCATTCAGTATAATATTAGCTGTGGGTTTGTCATAGATGGCTTCGATCAGTTTAAGTAACGTACTGCCAATGCCTATATTCTTCAGCATTCTAATTAGGAAAGGACCATATGATCCATAGTTATGGGACCATATGATTCCATAATTAGGAAATGCTAATTTCAAATGCTTTTTCTGCATCTATTGAGAGGATCATATGGTCTTTGTTTTTGCTCTTGTTGATATGGTGAATTATGTTTATAGATTTGCATATATTAAACCAGCCTTGCATCCCTGGGATGAATCCTACTTGATTGTCATGTATAACTTTTTTTTTTGGCCAGGGCTAGGTTTGAGCCCACCACCTCTGGCATATGGGGCTGGCATCTTACTCCTTGGGCCACAGGTGCTGCCCATGATGTATGACTTTTTTTAATGATAAGCTGCAAACCATTTGCTAGAATTTTATTGAGAATTTTTGCATCTATATTCATTAGTGAAGTTGGTCTGTCATTCTCCTTTTTGGTTAGGTCTTTTCCTGGTTTTGCTATCAGGGTGATATTTGCTTCATAGAACGTGTTGGGGGAAGATTCCTTCCTCTCAATTTTTTGGAATACTTTCTGCAATATGGGTATAAGCTCTCTGAAGGTTTGATAGAATTCTGGTGTGAAGCCATCTGGACCAGGGCATTATTTTGTTGGGAGATTTTTTTGTTGTTTCTTTAATCTCAGTACTTCAAATTGGTCTGTCAAAAGGTCTATTTCACAATGGCACAGAGGATTAAACTACATAACAAACTACCTCACAATAAGATGAATAGAATTCTACCAGAACTATTGATACTTTCAATAAATGTCAAAGGATTGAACTCCCTATTGAAGAGGCACAGGCTGGCTGGCTGGATGAAAAAATAGAAGCCATCCATATGCTGTCTTCAGGAGACATACCTAGCAATGAAGGACAAATCAAGACTCAGGGTTAAGGGATGGAAAACAGTGTATCAAGCAAACAAAATCAGAGGAAAGGAGGGATTTCAATCTTATCTCAGACAAAAGTGGATTCAAAGCAACTTTAGTTAAGAAAGACAAAGGTGGACACTTAATACTGGTCAAAGGAATAATACAACAAGAAAACATCTTAATACTAAACATTTATGCACCTAACTTAAATGCTCTCAGATTTATGAAACCGACCTTGAGAGGTCTGAGCAATCTGATATCCCATAACACCTTATTAGTTGGGGACTTCAACACCCCTCTGACAGAAGTGGACATATGCTCTAAACTGAAACTAAACAAGGATACAAAGGACTTAAATGGGACCCTAGATCAAATGGGATTAATAGACATATATAGAACACATCATCCCAAAGTAAAAGAATATACTCTTTTTCTCATCAGCTCAGGGCACATACTCCAAAACAGATTATATCCTAGGACACAAATCAAACCTCAGCAAAATTAAAGGAATAGAAATTATACCATGTCTTCTCAGACCACAAGGCCATAATGGTGAAGCTCAACTCCAAAAAAATTGTTCATCCTCACACAAAATCTTGGAAACTAAACCTTACACTGAATGATAGTTGGGTTCAGGAAGAGATTAAAGAGGAACTTGTTAATTTCCTCAAACACAATAACAGTGAAGACACAGGTTACCAAAACCTCTGGGATATAGCAAAAGCAGTGCTGAGAGGAAGATTCATCGCACTAGATGCCTACCTTCAAAAAACAGAAAGGGCGCGCCACCAGCACACTCACAAACCACCTTATGGAATTGGAAAAAGAAAAGCAATCTAACCCCAAACCAAACAGAAGAAAAGAAATAGCCAAAATTAAGTCAGAGATTAGTTATTGTTTAAAGACATTTATATTCTACATTTAGAAAGATTCACATGTACCCTTATAAGATGAACCATAAGCGTGATCCCACCAATCACCCTCCCTCCACCCATCCAGAGATTAATGAAATTGAAAACAAAAAAATCATTCAAAAGTTAATGAAACAAAAAGTTGGTTTTTTTGAAAAAGTGAATAAAATAAATAAACCCTTGGCCAGACTTACTAGAAACAGAAAAGTATAAATCTCTAGTAACCTTAATCAGGAATGATATAACAACAGATGCCACAGAGATACAAGAGATTATCTATGAATACTAAAAGAAACTCTATACTCAGAAATTTGACAATGTTGAGGAAATGGATCAATACTTGGAATCCCCCCCACTCTCCGCCAGATTTTTTTTCTTTTTGAGAGACAAGGTCTCGCTCTGTTGCCCAGGCTAGAGTACGTTTGTGTGATGACAGCTCACTATAACCTCTGTCACCTGGGCTCAAGTTATCTTCCTTTCTTACTCTCTAGAATAGCTGGGCCTGTAGCCACAATGCCTCTGTGACTAGCTAATTATTATTATTATTATTTTTTGGAGATGGGGTCTTGAACTCCTGCCCTCAGGTGACCCTTTCTCCTTAGCCTGCTAAGGTGCTGGGATTATAGGCATGGGCCACTGTGCCTGGACAAGCTACTTTCCTAAATTATTTTCCTTTATTAAATAATTAATTATTCTTGAATACATTTTATTTGTGTGTATAGACTGAAAGATTAGTTGCCTGTGTAGTTTAAAATAGTTCTTAATTCCTTAATTAAACTCAGCTTTTTATTATGAAAAAAATTTCTTAAAAGTCTTTCACTAAGAACTCCAAGTATTTCTTTTTCTCTTTGTGAAAGTTTGTAAAATTGGAGGCTTAGTTTCTGTCTGATGATTTCCATTCAGGTTTAACCTTCACAATTCATTTTCAGCTGAGAGATACTTGAAATGGTTTAATTAAACTTTTAACTGAGTAGTAATTGATTTAGTATTTTGGTCTCCCTTTATAACCTGAAGGTTTCTAAATCCTCTGGTTTATTTTATAGCCTTTTAATCTTTTTTGTTCAGGTAGGAAGTGGTCTGCAGAAGGCCCTTTCATTTTCTTCCTCTCTTCCTAATCAAACCTCTGGCTGTGATCCAAGAAGAAATCGCCTCACGGCCCAGGCTCATCCTCCTCTCTGTGTGTGTGCCTGTGTGTGAAGCTGTGATTATATCTGTGGGTCTGTGAAACTGTGCATATAGCCATGTTTGTGAGAGAAAGAGTGTGATTGGGTCTAGGCCCCTGGGCTGGCTGCAGGAAGAATTCTCATGGGTCTCCTGAGGGCCTTGTTTTGACCCTCCCATCTTCCCCCTCATTTCAACACTTAATAAAAACTCTTCCTTCTCATTTTTATCTTTTCTTTACTTTCTACTTCCTTTCCTTTACTTCTTTATTCACTAACCATTTATTTTGTTCCTGTTGTATGCCTGTGTGCTGTGCTGGGACTGAGGGCCTGTGAGTCCTGCCCCCTGGCTGGTAGTTGGCAGGTAGGCAGAGAGGCAATTCCAGTGAAGCGGAGATGGGCTGGGTGTTCTCCGGGTTAAATCCAGGCTGCTGCAGACTTCCTCTTGTGTTGTGGGTACAAGGGGTCTTCCCTGGAAGGTCGATGTCTGCATTTAAATCTACGTGTTATCTTTTCTGGACACTTACCACAGATAAAGTCATTGTGAAAGTGTGCAGGGGAGCTGGGGGACCCTTGTGCTCTGGTTGGCATGTTCAGTGAGAATAGCCCACGTCTTGGAATCAGAAGACTCCAATCCTGGAGCTGTCATGTGATTGCTGAGGCCACAGCTGGTGTACCCTTGTGCCAATTATACAAAGGTGCCCCCAGAATACCAAGCACTCTTTCTGTGCTCAGAGCTGGTGGAGCTTGACCTAGTGAGTTCCCACTTGACCCCTCCCCAGGGTACAGCTTGTATGTTAGCCTCCAGGCTCTGATCAGAGCTAAGGTGAGTGGCTTGGCCCTTCCAGGCTATGACTATTGTCATTTGTCAAAGGGAAATAAGATACTGGCCTTTTTCACGGTTCTCAGACGAGTATGCGTTCATATGTGGTACCTTACTATGGGGAGTACCTAGCGCTGCTTCAGATCCGTGTGCTCTCCAGCCCAGGGGTGGGACCACACTGAGTCTTGCAGCTCCATGAAACTGTCTTCATTTTCCTGCAGAACAGTAGAGGTCAAAGTGGGTTATTTCTGTGCTCTGACATCAACTTAACTGGCCAAAGGATTTGCTTTGAAATAGGTATGAAGTTCACTGATTCTGAGGTACAAACAGGTCTGGGTGTACATCCTGGCTTTGCCATTTATTAGTTTCATGATCTTAGGGCTAATTAAGTAATCATTTTAAACCTCAGTATCCTCAATTATATAATGGGGGATAGTACTAATTCCTCCCTTCGGGATTAAGTGAGGAAAGATATGATGCCTGAAATGTACGTCCTTAGTAATTATTAATTACCACTGTTATTTACATGGCATTTCCATGGTACAGCTTCCAAGGAGCAGGTTTGGGTAGCCTTCTCTCTCCCTCTGTCTGGCATTGCAGAACAGAATGCAGTCTGTCCCTACAAAGGGGATGTTGCATTCCTCATAAACCTAAAAGGCTCACGCTATCCCATTTCTGATAAATAATTCATTGTCTCCCCTATTGCTTCCTGGGCTTTGGAAATAAATGTCAGGGAGATTGACTGTCAGGGCCCTAAAATGTTAGTCTTTCTGGGTTTTCGGAAATTCTCAAGTTGGCGTGACTAGAGATTAAGCTGCCTGGTGCACGGGCTGGAGGCTGGCTGTACCAGGGGTTTTAGGTGTAATAAAATTTGTATGCCTCTAATTCTATATTGGATTTCCTGGGGTGTGAGCTATTTTAAAATGAAGAAATCACAGAAATAATGCATATTGAGTCAGAATGAACAAGAATCCTTGTGCATCAAGGAATCACATTATCTAACAGTGGACAGGCTGGGAAGGTAACAGCTTTTTAAAAGGAATATTTTGAGTTAGAATCTTAATGACTATGGCTCCAATATTAAACAGTTGCCATTTATCAATCACCTCCTGAGTGCTGTGCTCAGCATTGCAATGGATTGCTTTGATCAGTGGTGACTTTATACAATAGAATCAATTTTGTGTTTATTTTGCACATTGGAAGCTGAAGGCTCGGGGGGATTTGAACCCAGTTCTGCCTCACTCCAAACCAAACTAGAAGGAGGTTGTCACATATGTTCTCTGTACCATATGTGTTGGCTCTGTTGAAACGTCTAGAGCTGACCTTTGTTTCCCAGGCCCTGAGGGTATCTGATTCTGCAGAAAGATTTGGTGGGAATAAGGAAACCCAAATCCTTATTTGGGTTCCATGTGCTCTGTAGCTAGTTCTAGAAAATGTGCCAAGTCATTTGAACCTTTGGGTTTCTTGTTTCTTTTTCTGTTGAAGAAATGATGTTTGTTATATCCATCTTTTAAGGTTTTTATGAGGATTAAACGAAACAATAGCTGAGAAAGTGTCTTGCAAACTTGAGTGATGTGCAAATAAAGGGCTTGCGTTACTAAATTTTTGATAACATTGGACCATTTTTTTTCATACTTCTCATGTATTTCTGTTGAATTTAATAGCTGATTCTTTCTGTCTCTTTCCAGTTGGGGGCCTTAGATCGGCAAGGGTAGTTTTCCCCAACTAAGAGGAAGTGGACCCCAAACGATGGTTTTAGAACAGGGTTAAGATGACCCTTTCTTCCTCTTAGAAATGTGAGTGTGTCACAAGAAAGGACTTATTTTCCAAATGTTTTTTTCTGCTCAGCAAATCACTTTGCAGTGTATGGTTATTTATTAAGGAGCTACGCCACAGCTAGCTCTTTTGAAGACCTTATGGGACCTGGTTATTAGAAGACCTGTCAAACCCAGGGTTTATGATAAAAGGTGGGAAAAAGAGACATTATCAAGAAACACTGCGAGTGAGTACACACCTTCGTGTGTGTGGTTCCCACCATAATGTGAGTCGGGTCAAGGGTGTCCTGCTTCTGTAGTTGGGGACCGCCTCCTAGAACAGACACTGCAGTTAGAACTGGAGCTGAAACGTTGGGACTGGAATTGGGGTTTGGAGTCAGACTGGGAGTGAAGGAGGTAGTCACAGGCAGTGGGGTCGGGGGTGGGGAGCAGGTGGTAAGTGAGAAGAGATAGGGCTTATCTGTGCATATTTGGGGAAATCTAGAAAATTGGACTGAGTGGTACAGGGGGAGGTGGGAGCTCTGTGCTTGCGTGTGCACACACACATATCACTGCGGGGGAGGTGGGAGCTCTGTGCTTGCGTGTGCACACACACATATCACTGCGGGGGAGGTGGGAGCTCTGTGCTTGTGTGTGCACATACACATATCACTGCGGGGGAGGTGGGAGCTCTGTGCTTGCGTGTGCACATACACATATCACTGCGGGGGAGGTGGGAGCACTGTGCTTGCGTGTGCACACACACATATCACTGTGGTGGGAGCTCTGTGCTTGCGTGTGCACATACACATATCACTGC
>CAUYQV010089913.1:0-12629 GCA_963574575.1 Galagoides demidoff
GTGGTCCCAGCTACTTGGGAGGCGGAGGCAGGAGACTCGCTTGAGCCCAGGAGTTGGAGGTTGCTATGAGCTGTGATGCCATGGCACTCTACCCAGGGGGACAGCTTGAGGCTCTGTCTCAAAAAAAAAAAAAAGAAAAAAGAAAATATTCATTAATGTTAATGTCAAAGCAAGGCAATAGGTCTTGAAGTCATAGCTGGGCTATCACACATACCTACATGCTTACTTATATGGTATAGCTCTTCACTTAATAAATATTTGGCCGTCTGGATCCTAGAGTGCAGCATTTTGACTGAATCCAAATTTTACAGAACAAATCTCTTAATCCTTTTAATAAACCGATTTGTTTTGTGAAGTTTGGATTTACCAAGCAACAATGATGGCTGCAACCAAAAAAAAAAAAAATGGCCAGGTGTTGTGGCAGGCGCCTGTGGTCCCAGCTACTTGGGAGGCGGAGGAAGGAGACTCGCTTTAGCCCAGGAGTTGGAGGTTGCTATGAGTGTGATGCCATGGCACTCTACCCAGGGGGATAGCTTGAGGCTCCGTCTCAAAAAAAAAAAAAAAAAGTTTGGATTTGGTCAAGGGGCTGTACTTGGGGATCTGAAAGGCCACACATGGCCTTGGGGCCACAGGTTCCCCATCTTTATCTGGGGTGAGACAGACTTGGTGTAAATCCTAATTCCACCACTCCTCAGCTTGTGAGGCCCTGGGGAGGTGATTAACTTCTGTAAACCTGAAAATTCTATGAAGCACTAGCAACACTACAGCGTTGGAGGGTCACAGGACCTTAGTGTTCAAGGTGTAAAAGTGGGAGGACCAGCTTCCCTTTACTGCAGATGAGGAAAGGGGACCAGGAAGTGTCACCACAGGTAAGACAGGGCTACAGCCTACCTGATTTCTACCCCTCTGTAGTTCTCAAATGTTTCATCTTTTATACCCCTAAAAGTTAACGTGCTCCTGTTTATGTGAGTTATTTTATTTTATTTTATTTTTTTGAGACAGAGCCTCAAGCTATCCCCCTGGGTAGAGTGCCGTGGCATCACAGCTCATAGCAACCTCCAACTCCTGGGCTAAAGCGAGTCTCCTGCCTCAGCCTCCCAAGTAGCTGGGACCACAGGTGCCCGCCACAATGCCCGGCTATTTTTTGGTTGCAGCCGTCATTGTTATTTGGTGGGTCGGGGCTGGATTCAAACCCACCACCTTAGGTGTATGTGGCTGGTGCCTTAGCCGCTTGAGCCACAGGTGCCGAGCCTATGTGAGTTATTTTTGCTGTGCTAGAACTTAATATTGAGAAAATTTTAAAAAATGTCCATGAGCATACATTCCATTAGTGGTCACAACAATAATGTCATCTTGTCAGGTAACCTCTATAACATGACCATGTGTGGTAATGAAAGAACAAGAGTAAAAAAGACAAACATCTTAGTATTATTATGGAAAATAATTTTGATCTCCCAGATAGACTGAAAGAATCTTTGTAAGTACTGCAGCTACTCCATCTCAGCTTCACAAATGTTTGCCCATTTTCCAGTGGTCTCAAGCACATCTGAATAGGTTGCATACATGGAGTCTACAGTGGACTCACCAATATTTCTAGGACCTAGGTTTGAGGTTTCTTCATGACCAGGCCAAAGGAGGAAACTTTGCAGTCAGATACTATATCCCTTCCATTAACTTGAACCTCCACTCCCAAATCAGAGTATACTTAGGCTCCTGACCACCCTATGTTTTCCCTCTAGATGGGAGGTACCAGTTGTTAATGAGTTTGAACAATTTAAATTCATGGAGAGTTGCATTTTCCAAACTTGATTCAAATATAACATATTGCCCTCAAGTAAAAGGGTATTATGCTTTTACAAAGAATATGCTTAAAAGATGTTTAAATTAGATTTAACAAACATTTTAAATAGATATAAAATAATTATATTGGTCAGATGCAGTGGCTCACATGTATAATCCCAGCACTCTGGGAGGCTGAGGCAGACAGATTGCCTGAACTCAGGAGTTGGAGACCAGATTGAGCTAGAGCAAGACCCCATCTCTAAAACTAGCCTCCGGTTGTGGTGGGCACCTATAGTCCCAGCTACTCAGAAAGCTGAGGCAAGAGAATTGCTTGAGCCTAGGAGTTTGAGGTTGCAGTGAGCTATGACACTATGGCACTCTACTGAGGGTGACAAAGTGAGACTCTGTCTCAAAAAAAAATTATTATATCATAAAATGTGATAAAGATCATGAGAATCAAAGATAATTTCAGTTGTTATAATCCATTAAAAGAGAATATGTAATTTTAAAAAACCTTATGTTGTTCACCTAATATGATAAAAACAAAATTCCTATATAGATCAAGCATTTATATATTCATTACACTTCAATTAAAAATAACAGCTACTTAAAATGGTTCTGTTGGAGAGATTTTGAGGAAGTATTAATTTTAATATTTAAAAACATATGGTGATATCATTATAAGTCCTTATAAATCTGATATTAATGTTAAAGAATAATTTTCCAAAAGGGGGAAACCATGGCTCTCATATAAAAACGAACACTTGTCAAAGTTTTTTTTTTTTTTGCAGTTTCTGGCCAGGGCTGAGTTTGAACCCGCCACCTCCGGCATATGGGGCTGGGGCCCTACTCCTTTGAGCCACAGGCACCACCCGTCAAAGTTTTAATTTAACTCATTCGTTAATGAACTAGTAAGATGTGGAAAAAAACAGGATTCAAAATAGAATTGGAAAAAGAGATACACAGGCAGTGAGCAGTGCTGAAATGGGTTTGCTGATAGTGCAAAGCTGGTCTTTATAGGGAAGAATCAGTGCATCTTTACTCAGACAAAGTTCATTTGGATTTCCAGGAGCAGGATCATTTGGATCACTATCAGCTTTCTGTAACCTACAATTATAAAATAGCTCAGCCAGCACAGTGTAAGGCTCAGACCCCTAGAAAACTAGACAGTTCTAACGGTGTCTTAGTCAGTGCCAGGCTGCTAGAGCATTCCACTGAAACAACACCCAGTTATCTTTATTTCCCTTTATTAGTACCTTTTCTTCTCTTTTAGTCTTTGAAACTAAAGTGGTTAAATGGGCCTTCCACTCTAAATTAAATGTTAGTGAGAGAAAAAAAAAAGACATTTATCATTAATAAATTGCTTCATCACATCCCTGTAGCCTAACAGACTGCATCACTGGTGCAGGTTAAAGTTTATCACAATTCATAGTTTGAACATGTGTTAAGCCCTTTGTCTGTATATGTAATCCCAACTTTTCTCTGAGAGAAATGTCATGAAAAATAACATGAACTTTGATAAAATCACTGTCAGAAGGTAGGCCTATAATTTCTCTACCATACTGTGCCCAAGATTAGAGGTCTTTCCATGGTTTTACAACTTTAATTGAAGTTTATGTTAATATCTGTAAACAAAACTTCCATTGTAGTTCTCTACTTGTGGTTATTTGCTTTCAACTTTACATACAGGGGATTTTTATAACCTTCCTTTTCTTTTTCTCCCTATAGTTTGTTTTATCACACAGAGCAAGGAGTGGATTGAGAATTACCATACTCTCCTGCAAACTTGCCGATCCCATTGAGGCAAGCAGAAACTTGTCTGGACAAGGGCATGTTTAAAATTATCTATCATTTTAGACTCTGGAAAAGTATAGGAGTTTTAACTTCCTTTAAAATGGAATATTAGTTTGAAAATTGTGGGCAAAATTGTATTTAAATGCAGCAAAACATTTCTATAAATTATTATAATATGTTGCCTCCTGGAGCTGGTTTGGGGACAAGGCTGAAAGCATCTCTCTCACTTGAGCTCACCTCTTAGAAGGCCTGTCTATTGGCTTTGCCATGTCTCCTCCCAAGTTGAAACATGTATATGAGTTAATAAACACGCTTACTCTTTCCCACAGATTTGAATGATTTCTTTTCTTAAACCACTTTACTCTTTGTCTTGGTTCCCTAGAAATAGTAGAACCTCTAAAAACCACTTTTCTAGTTGGTAGTGGCTTTTCATCTGACAGGACAAGGGAGAGGGTGGAAACAGCAGAAGTTGTGGGCAACTGCTTTGAGCATCTTAGAGCTCCTTTAATCCCTGCCTCATGTGAGGACACATGGGACCAGGGCTCCACCCAGGGCTCATGGAGGCTCTAAATCGGGGTTAATATTTGTAGGTCTGAATCAGCTGGGAGGAGACCAACTTCAGAGGTCACCTGAGCAGTGCCCGAGACTCAGGAACTTTGAAAAGGGGACCTACACTGACATTAAGACAACAGCTGCCATTTTATCTCAGTTTTCTTTGCACCAGCCCCAAAGTGCTCAGCTCTATACTATTCTGAGTTACTTGCTTCAGGGTACAGGCTGTGTCTGTGAAGACACACCACTAAGGTCTGCCAACATAGCATGGGAGGCTTGGCCGATGTTTGTTGGATCTGGCACTTCAGAAGGCAATACATCATCCACCACAGGATCGAGGGAAAAAAGGAAAAAGCAAGCATGTGTACATGAAGCTCTTTTGGAAAGGTGGTATCAGGAGATAAATTTATCTTTTTTTTTTTTTTTTTGAGACAGAGTTTCAAAAACTCTGAGTGCTGTGGTGTCATAGCTCACAGCAACCTCAAACTCTTGGGCTTAAGTGATCCTCCTGCTTCAGCTTCCCGAGTAGCTGGGACTACAGGTGCCCACCACAATGTCTGGCTAGTTACTCTATTTTTAGTAGAGACAGGATCTTGCTCTTGCTCAGGCTGGTCTCAAACTCCTGAGCTCAGGTGATCTACCCTCCTTCACTTCCCAGAGTTTTAGGATTACAGGTGTGAGCCATTGCACCTGGTTGATAAAATTAACTTGTCAGTAACATTTTTCTCTGGCTTTTCCCACGTATAGCCATGGAGGAAGGATGCAAGTTGACCACTAGTGTTTCCAAATTTTGCTCATAAATGAGCTAAGGAAGGACTTGACCTAGTTGTGCAAAATTGGGTTGCTGAAGAGCTTCCTTCCTCTCTCCCTTGGGTAGAAGTGGTTTGGGTTTTTTTACACTCCTCAGGTAATTTTATTAGGTATATATGTGTGTGTGTGTGTGTTATATTTTGTTGTTTTGCACCAAATATTTCTATTATTTATCTTTGTAGCAACTATGAAAGCACAATTTTTGTCTTCTAATTTAATTAATTACAAAATATGGCTCAGTGCCTGTGGCTCAAGTGGCTAAGGCACCAGCCATATACACCTAAGGTGGCGGGTTCGAATCCAGCCTGGGCCTGCCAAACAACAATGATGGTTGCAACCAATAAAAATAGCCAGGCGTTGTGGTGGGCGCCTGCAGTCCCAGCTACTTGGGAGGCTGAGGCAGGAGACTCACCTGAGCCCAGGAGTTCGAGGTTGCTATGAGCTGTGATGCCATAGCACTCTACCCACGGGGATAGCTTGAGGCTCTGTCTCAAAAAAAAACAAAAACAAACAAAAAAACCCCCAAAATATACTTAAACACTGGTTATCCTTGGATTTGTACAAAATTGATTTGTGTTATCAACAAATCAAGAGCATTATAAGTATGGCTACAAAATAAAAGAGCAGGGTAAACAGTGATAGAATAAAAAGAAGCAGATCAAGGGAAGTGTGCTATCATAAAATAATTGTAGCTTCAACATCTTGAAGACCAATTTCCTGGCAGGTATAAACATCCAAGCACAAGGGATTTTTCCTGAAAGGTGTAAAGCTTGTTTGAAAATTCTTTAATCACACAGAAGCCTGCATATGCCAGTTAGAAACTGACAGACACTGGATGTGCTTGGAAGATTCAACACTGTGTTCAGAAACAGCAATTACAGCTTGGCGCCCATAGCACAGTGTTTACAGCGCCACCCACATACTCTGAGGGTGGTGGGTTCGAACCTGGTTCGGGGCAGCTAGACAACAATGACAGCTACAACAAAAAAATAGTCAGGTGTTGAGGCAGGCACCTGTAGTCCCAGCTACTTGGGAGGCTGAAGGGCAAAGAATTGCTTAAGCCCAAGAGTTTGAGGTTGCTATGAGCTGTGATGTCACAGCACTCTACCAAGGGTGACATAGTGAGACTCTGTCTCAAAAAAGAAAAAGAAAAAGAAACAGCAGTTACTAAGCTCCTCAGTAGCTTCTTGTTTTTGTTGTTGTTAGTCTTTCAGAGTTTGCACAATGAATGTGCTATATTCTGTGGGTCAAAAACAAATACTGTATAAACTTGGCAGATGGTCATTTCTTCAGGTAACAGCAAGAAAAATCAAAATTTCTGATAAAACAGAGTATTTGAGTTGGAATCACTCTCTAAAGTGCAAAATTGATGGTCCACAATCTCGAATAGCTAAAACTGCCACAGAATGGAAGTGAGAGACATGAAACAGGGAAATAAATGATAGTCAGTACTAATTAATTTAGGAAAAGGGAAAAATAAACCAAGCCCAAGTATGTAAAGTTTACAACATATTCAGTGTGATAGAGCTTTCCCCACTCTCTGTTACACACATGCTTGCCAACAAGTATATTAAGGCCAAAGTTAATCTGAATGCATTTCTATTTATTAAGATCTGAGTTAGGGGCTCAGCGCCCTTGCTCAGGGCACCAGCCACATACACTGGGGCTGGCTAGTTCAAATCCAGCCCAGGCCTGCTAAACAAACAAATGACAATTATAACAACAAAAAAAATAGCTGGGTGTTGTGGTGGGCTCCTGTAGTCCCAGGTACTTAGGAGGCTGAGGTAAGAGGATCACTTAAGCCCAAGAGTTTGAGGTTACTGTGAGCTATGACGTCATAGCACTCTACTGATGATGACAAAGTGAGACTCTGTCTCAAAAAAAAAAAAAAGATCTGCGTTATGAATGGTCATACTTAGGCAGAAAATAAAATGGGCTATGAAAAGGGAAAAAGAAAGGTACTGTATATTGTTCAAGGATTCAACCAGAGATAAAACCTCTATAACAAGCATATGTATAGCTCAAATAAACTAAAAATAAAAAGTATTTCATGTCACAATTGCTTGCTCGCTTCCTCTTCAAATGCATTCCCTGTGCCATTCTGTATGTAGGATGAACCAGAACCAAGGCCACACAAATGACCACAATATTTGTCATCATCAATATGATCTTTAAAAAACATTTCTCTCACATTTTGAAAAAGGCCATTCCTGTGAGCAATGAGTCAGATCCTGCCTGATGTTGCAATCCTATCTGTTCCAGCTCTAACTGTTCAGCAACTTCTTATAATCTACTTTTGAGACATTTGCAGCTCTTCATGAGATACTTCACATCATGTATAACGGAAAAAATAATCAAAACATCTCAGAGAAGTCAAGTTCTTCTTCAGGCAAGTTAGACTTGGTCAGGATTTTGATTAAATTGCCAAAGTTATAACCACTATGAAATGACAATGATTTGACTCCTTCGCAGAGGGCCACTCTTGAAGTCATTAGAAGTTCTGCAATGTACTGGGTCTCAATTCCTTCCTCCTCATGCTTTTTATATTTTAGGCAATTTCACTATGTTGCCCTTGGTAGAGTGCTGTGATGTCACAGCTCACAGCAACCTCAAACTCTTGGGCTTAAGTGATTCTCTTGCCTCAGCCTTCCAAATAGGTGGGACTACAGGTGCCTGCCACAACATCTGGCTACTTTTTTGTTGTAGTTGTCCCTGCTGTTTGGTAGGCCTGGACCTGGTTCAAACCTAAGGTGACCAGATTTTAACATTGGTAAAGTGGAACACCATTGACAGGGGTGGGGTGGAGGGGGGTGTGGTTCATAATTAAAAATTTGGTCTATATGGAGCAACAAAAATTTTCATAGAATGCAAAAATAGTATTGTAATATATTTTTAAAATTTCAACATTAGTACAATTTACAAATATAATACATTAAAAATTATGTATAGTTATTATTGTATTCTTTGGCATATTTCTCATTTGAGTTAATTTTTTTTAGTAGATTGTTGTTGTAGTTTAAAAGGTCATGAAATTTTTCACAAGAATTTGTTAAATTATATTTCACACATAAAATGGCTTTCAAAGTCTCTACACTTAATTATGATTTTTCTGATGTCCACACTTTATTTACCATAGAAAAAATGTGTTCAGTCACAGAATTAGTTCCTGGTAAGGACAGTGATTATCCCACAATTTTTAGTGCATTATTGTATGGAACATGGTTTGTTTCAAAATGTTGAAATATTTCTAACCATTTGTTCTCTATTGTGATTTTTTTCTGATACCCAAGATTTAACCTTTTCCTTATCAATATATATTTTTAATAATGATAATAATGATACCTCATAAGTTGCAAGTGTCACTTTCAAGGCCGGCGCTAGACTTTTTGCCACCACTATAAAATATAAATAATATGAGTACTGTCTGCTAAATTCATGAAATAAATAAATAAATTACTTACCTAAATTATCTGAATAGCTGATTTGTTGACATCACTTGTTTAATTAGCACTAGCACTCAGTACGATGTGTATCGTCTGAGAGATAGTTAAAAAATGTTTTCATCCTTGCCAATGCCAAAAAATGCCATTGTTCATTAAGTCCAAACAATGGTAGTCGAATTCTAACAACTGATCAACAATGCAAACTTTGATAAACAGTTCTGAATAATCAGTTCTCAACAATTATTTGTTATTATTACAGTTTAACATTATAAAATTAACAAAAATAAATAAATAAAACTCATATCCTAGTGAAATAGCCACATGGCAACTGAGAACCATATATTCTCTTCCTGTTCCCCTGCTGTTCCCTAGCTTGTCATGCATTCTTTCCAAAAATTGGGACTTTTTTAAAACACCACGGGACGTGGGACAAATTGTTAACAATTGGTACTATCCCGCCAAAAGCGGGATATCTGGTCACCTTATCCAAACCCGCCAATCCTGGTGTATGTGGCTGGTGTCCTAGCCACTGAGCTACAGGTGCTGAGCCTCCTCATGCTTTTTAAACTAGATATCAGATGTTCATAGCTTTATAGAGTCCTGGGCATATGTGTCCTCGGTAAAAGTAACTTTAAACTGCCAATTTGAGGTTCCTGGAGTGTATTGCTCATTTACACATGTCAGTCATAGCTGAATTATCTTTAATAAATCTATATTACATTGCAATAGCTGGTACTGGTAGTCAGCATTGCTCCTGAATTTGCCAATGTTTCTTGCACCCACACCTGGAAAATTGGTGTCCATAGCAACATAATTATATTTTTCAATAACTTGACAAATTTTCTTCATCTCTTCATCCAGGGTGCAAGCCCACACTTCCCAGATTCTTTGGCTATGATCTAGAGTTGCTGCCGGCATAGTGAGGGCACAGGGAATTTAGATGCCAAGCATCAAAATGTTACACTTGATTGAAGATTTTTTTTTTTTGAGACAGAGTTTCACTTTGTCACCCTAGGTAGAGTGCCATGGGGTCATAGCTCGCAGCAACCTCAATCTCTTGGGCTGAAAGCAATTCTCTTGTCTCAGCCACTGGAATAGTTGGGACTATAGGCGCCAGCCACAACGCCCGGCTGTTTTTAGAAATAAGGGTTTTGTTTTTGCACAGTCTGGTCTCAAACTCCTGAGCTCAGGCAACCCACTCCCCTCGGCCTCTCAAGAGTGCTAGGATTATAGGTGTAAGCCACTGTGCCTGGCCTTGAAAACTTTTCTCATAAAATAGTTTGTCCTTGGGCAGCATCTGTGATTCAGTGAGTAGGGCACAGGCCCCATGTACTGAGGGTGGCAGGTTCAAACCGCAACAGAAAAATAGCCGGGTATTGTGGCAGGTGCCTGTAATCCCAGCTACTCAGGAGACTGAGGCAAGAGAATCACCTAAGCCCAAGAGCTGGAGGTTGCTGTGAACTGAAACGCCAGTGTACTCTACCAAGAGCAAAAAAGTGAGACTCCGTCTCTTTAAAAAAAAAAATAGTTTGTCCTTTATTTATGTACTTTTGTTGCTGAACTTGAGCTCTTCCTCCTCCTCACCATTGAGACAGCACTGGCAGTGGTGATGGCAGTAGCTGCAGAGTCAATGAGTGCCCCATAGACACTTCTCACCCCCATGAGGGAAAGGGGAGCTGGAGCTGTGTTGCACTGTGCTACCCTGTCATTTTTCACACCCAGAAGTGGTTTTTTGGGGTTTTTTTGAGACAGAGCCTCAAGCTATCCCCCTGGGTAGAGTGTCGTTGCATCACAGCTCACAGCAACCTCCAACTCCTGGGCTCAAGCAACTCTCCTGCCTCCACCTCCCAAGTAACTGGGACTACTGGCACCCAGCTATTTTTTGGTTGCAGCTGTCCTTGTTGTTTGGTAGGCCCAGGTTGGATTCGAACCCACCAGCTCAGGTGTTGGCACAGCGCCCAGAAGTGGGTTTTTCTTTTTTTTGAGACAGAGGTTCACTTTCTTGCCCTCAATAGAGTGCCATGGCAGTGTCACACTGCTCACAGCAATCTCCAGCTCTTGTGCTTAGGTGATTCTCTTGCCTCAGCCTCCCGAGTAGCTGGCACTACATGCACCTGCCACAAGGCCCAGCTATTTTTTTTGTTGTGGTTTGGCCAGGGTCAGGTTTGAACCCACCACCCTTGGTATATGGGGCCGGCGCCCTACTCACTGAGCCACAGGCACCACCCAGAAGTGGGTTTTTTAAAGCAAGGCAAATAGGAAGGGTGGACAGTGTGCAAAGGATCAAGAGTGGTGGAAGAGTCAGGCTGGGGAGCAGAGACAGTGAATTAGTAGCCACTGTTGGGTAAGCAGGAGTGGATATGGTGCCCTCTCCCCTGGGCCCCAAGTTTAGGAGCTTAGGTGAAACCAGCCCAGGGTCTGCTGTGCAGGACTCCGGGTGCCCTGACCTCTCTTAGCAGGTCCCAAAACTACAGTACTTAGGCTCCTTAGTCTACGGTTCTCCACTGCTTTGGCTGTTCCACCAGGGGCTTCAAGTGCATAACATAAAGCACGCATTCCTTCAGCATGCAGAGGCAGCTCCCTGGGTGCCCCAGCCATAGCCTGGAGCCCCAGCTTAGCCAGCAGAGGGCTCTGAATTACTTCCTCACTGCTTAGGTGACCTTCTCTTTCTGTCAGCCGGCATTTAACTGACAACCCTATTCCTCGTCACTGGAGAGGTTCAGGATTGTTTATCTGATGACATAGGAATCTACAGGGGCAGGTGTCAAGGCACATTGAATCACAGGGGCTTCACAAAACTAAATTTGTACATTTCCGAAATGAATAAACATTGGTCAGGCATCTGAAATTCAGTTATTGATTAGGCAGATGCTTCTCTCTCTCTTTCTTTCTTTTTGAGATGGAGTCTCACTATGTCGCCCTTGGCAGAGTGCCGTGGTGTCACAGCACACAGCAACCTCAAACTCTTGGGCTTAATTAATTCTCCTGCCTCAGCCTCGCTAGTAGCTGGGACTACAGGCATTGGCCATAATGCCCGGCTATTTTTTGGTGGCAGTTGTCATTGTTGCTTAGCAGGCCCGGGTCAGGCTCAAACCGGTCAACCTTGGTGTATGTGGTGGCACCCTACTCACTGAGCTATGGGCACCGAATCCTATTTGTAGTTTTTTAAGGAACCCACATATTATTCTCTATAATGACGATACTAATTTACACTCCTACCACTAGTGTAAGAGTTCCTGTTTTCCTACATCCTTGCCAGAATTTATTTTTTTTTTGAGACAGAGTCTTACTCTGTCACGCTGGGTAGAATGCCATGGTGTCATCACAGCTCACAGAAACCTCAATCTTTTGGGCTCAAGAGACCCTCTTGCCTCAGCCTTCTGAGTAGCTGGGACTACAGGTGGCCATCATGATGCCTGGCTAGTTTTTCTATTTTTATTTTTTTTATTTTTTATTTTTTGAGACGGAGCCTCAAGCTATCCCCCTGGGTAGAGTGCCATGGCATCATAGCTCATAGCAACCTCCATCTCCTGGGCTCAAGCGATTCTCCTGCCTCCGCCTCCCAAGTAGCTGGGACCACAGGTGCCCGCCGCAACACCCGGCCATTCTTTGGTTGCAGCCATCATCATTGTTGTTTGGCGGGCTCAGGCTGGGGATTCGAACCCGCCACCTTAGGTGTACATGGCTGGCGCCTTAGCCGATTGAGCCACAGGCGCCGAGCCTAGTTTTTCTATTTTTAGTAGAGACAGGGTCTCTTGCTCAGGCCTGAGCTCAAGGGATCCTCCCACTCTGGCCTCCCAGAGTGGTAGGATTACAGGTGTGAGCCACCATGCATGGCCACTTTCCTTTTTTTCTTAAAAAACGTGAAGATTTTAGCATATTTGAATTACCCGTATTGAAAGGTAATCTAAAAACAGCCTGAAACAAAGATAGTACGCCAACATTTTACCAAAGATGTGCCCAATAGTCTCATTTAAAAAAAAACAACTGAGTATAAACATATGAAAAGATGTCAACTTCATTATTAAAGAAATTCATATCAAAATGACCATAGCCATTAGTGTTTGCTAGGGTGTGTGAAAAAAGGCATTCTTAAATACTCTTTTTTTATTTTTTTTTGAGACGGAGCCTCAAGCTATCCCCCTGGGTAGAGTGCCATGGCATCACAGCTCATAGCAATCTCCAACTCCTGGGCTCAAGCGAGTCTCCTGCCTCCGCCTCCCAAGTAGCTGGGACCACAGGCGCCCG
>CAUYQV010089914.1:0-23982 GCA_963574575.1 Galagoides demidoff
TGAGTTCTCTTGAAACCCAGAGTAAGAGGAAGAGTTTAGTGTGTACCTGGTCTTCTCAGGTAGAGTCTCCCTTTATTCAGCTCAGACAAGCTAAATGTGGGAAGAGAGACTTAAAGAAGCTGGCCCAGAGGAGCCCGGCTCCGCTGACCTCTGGATTGAGGATGTCACTTTGTTTCTGATCTCTAGTGTGAAGAGGGAGGACATGGCAGAGAGGGAGGCAAGAAAGGGTGGGAAGAGATCGGGAATTTTCTGTGCAGAAAGAGGAGTTAAAGACACAACAGCCCAGTTCAGTGGCCCTGGCCTGTAATCTCAGCTACTCAAGAGGTTGAGGCAGGAGGATTGCTTGACTCCAGGAATTCCAAGCTGCAGTGAACTATGATCATGCCACTGCACTCCTGCCTGGGTGACAGAGTGAGACCTTCTATCTGAAAACTGAACAGCTAAACTAAACCAAAATGCCAATATTTTTCCTATGAGCTGAACACACCCACCTGGTCTCAACAAGAGATTCCAGATAGCACAGAAGCTTCTTAGTTAGAGTTGATGTTTAAACATGTCCAACATGGCCCAGATCAAAACCTGAGCTCTGCATATATGCATGTACATTTTGTTTGCCATCCCTCCCCTTTTTATGACAGCAGGCTGTGTATATTCTATTTTCTATCCCCAAAACAGTGTTTATTTTTCAAATGACGAAATCCTGATTGAGTTATTTCACTTTCAGCTCACGTCCTATGAAAATGATCTCAAGTACAAGCCAACAGTCATCTCAGTATTATTTATACTAATGAAAATATGGAAGGGCGCAATAAAGCTGAAATGTGTAAATTTTTTGGCTTCCATGTGACGTAATACATGTTATTCAGGCATTAAATAGGACATTTTAAAATAATTTGTAATCTCAACTACTTATATTATAATATCAACTGAAATTGGTATCAGACTGAAATTTCTCATCTCCTTTTCTTATTTGACTTTCATTAATTTTTTTTGTAAATGTAGATTTTCTTAAAGAAAATGTGTATCTGTATTTTATAATTTATATTTAAAAACTTGACACTGTTGTACAAATTTATTTTTCACTGTGAAATTTTGTTAGATTTTTGAATCTTGAATCTCTTCTCTACTTGAAAGCCATAAAAGGAAGCTTTGTTCATTGTTTAGGGTGTGACTTTGTTCAGTTCTGCAGATTTAATAAATCTTGCCGCAACATGGTTCAGCTTCACTTGTTTTTGTTCTCACCTAAGCTTTTATTTATTTATTTATTTTTAGGACCGAGTCTCACTGTGTTGCCCTGGGTAGAGTCCCATGGCCTCATAGCTCACTGCAACCTCAAACTCTTGGGCTCAAATGATCCTCTTGCCTCAGCCTCCCAAGTAGCTGGGACTATAAGGGCCTGACACAACACCCAGCTAGTTCTTGTATTATTAGTAGATGGGGGTCTTGCTCTTGCTCAGATTAGTCCTTAACTCCTCAGCTGAGGCAATTCACTCACCTCAGCCTCCAGAATTGCTAGGATTACACGCATGAGACACCACACCTAAGCTCTTGAGAATAAACTAAATCACTTTCTTTCTCTCTCTTAAATAAAATAAAGATAATCAGAAGAAGAAAGAAGAAAATGATGCAAAAAGTCATGCCGTTATCATAAACTATGGAAATCAGAAAATTCTCAGAATGATACACCATGATATTAAGTCACTTTATTAGTAAGTCAACCATGATAGATTTCTTTCTTATATAATTTTGATATTTTCCACATTCTCCTGCAAAAAATACACAAACATATTTTTTTCTAGAAACACACAAACAGATATTTTTAAATAAAAGTGAAAAATATCAAAATTCCTGGCTGCCAGGGTATGATAAGAGTACATAGAATCAAGAAATAACTTGAACCTCTGAGAGGAACGGTAGCAGGTGCAGTACCACTGGGCTATTAGACCCTTCTTCATTCCACTAGCATTAGGTTTTGAAAGAATAAAAATAAAGTGGAAAAACTGAGAAGAGCCATGGCATGGGTCTGGGGACAAACTCCTGAGTCTGAGGCAACTGATTCTGAGCAGAAAGCCCGGAGGAGGGGACATAATGTGGCCTTTGACTGGAGACAGAGGTCCCACACTTCCTATGGCACAGCCTTGAACATGTCCCTGAATGTTTTTGGTCCTTACATTTCCATCTGTAAAATGGTCATAATAGAATAATCAGCACATCATTTGGAGTTTTGAGATGATCTATAATTTTAATTTAATTGTCATAACCAATATTCACTGAATGCTTTCTGCATTTCAGGAAATATGTTGATTCAATTTAATCTTTATCACAATGGTTTAGGTAGAACAGTCGCTATTTTTATTTCCATTTTGCAGACGAGGAGACTGATGTTTGATCAGTTACTCCCTTTGCTCCTGCTTCAATTCATAAAAAAAAGAGCAGTAGGGCTGTGCCTTTGGCTCAAAGGAGTAGGGCACGGCCCCATATGCTGGAGATGGCGGGTTCAAACCCAGACCTGGCCAAAAACTGCAAAAAAAAGGCAGTGACAACCGGCAGCCCATCCCCTCTCCCTCCCTCCTTATTTACCTCCTTGGGCAGGTGGTGGATCCTGGGACTGACATTCTAAGGGGTGGGGGTCGGGGGTGCATAACTAGGTTCTAACGCCCCTTCTCCTGTTCATGGATGGCAGTTTCTCTGCTGCTTCAGAGAAGAGAGAAAATTTTGGACCTTCCTGTTTGACCCAGGAAAGCCCTGTTTTGACCTTGAATCCACAGACCATCCTTCAACTCAAGGTTACCCTGCCCTGCACTCTATTTTCATTCTCTCCTTCATCTCATATCTGGACCTCTTCAGAACAAGGGTGAGGATGATTAGCACCCACAGACCCTCAGAAATACCTATCAAATTCCTACTACTAGTGATTATCAGAGGCAACACTCTTAATTGCTGTGGTTGGCTGGTTGTGGACACTCAGCAAATATTTACATGTGTATGTGGGGTGAGGTATAGAGGTCCATTGTGTTCAGTCAGCTTGCTGCTGTTACTTGTATTTAGAAAGAGCCGGCTCTCCGTGTCCCAGCTGATGCTGTAGGGGACTTTGCTGAGGGTGTCCTGCTGTTCCAGTGAGGTGGACTTCAAGGAAGCTGACCTACATTTTCACTGTTACTTTCAGCTGCATACCGTGTCTTTATTCAAGCCACCTATTGCTCTCAGCAACCTGGATCTGAATGGCATTCAGGCATATGCTAACTGAAGAAAATGATAAGTTTCCTTAATTTGGAAAGGAGAACGTTATTTCTCATAAAGGGTCACAGCCAGTGGGTGGCCATTCTCTGTGGTTGGGAAGCAGAGGCTCAGACAGAAAATCCAGTCCAGTTACTTTGAGGCAGGAACAATGGGAATGAGAATTTATGATGAGTGTGGTGGCTAAATATACATATTTAACAAGCTGGGGAGGGTCATGAATATTTATGAAAGAAGAAACACACACCTGGACAACTGAGCTCTATGTTCCTTGATGGGCTCTATATTTAGAAACTGGTGGAACTCTTATGTCAAAAGGTGAGGAAGGACAGGACAACCCACTTTGTGCATGCTCTGTATGCAGATGAAAACCACCTGAAGTAAGTGGTCTCTTATCAGGAAAGAGTGCTGGTCTGGATCATAAGATTTGTTCCTGTTTGGCCCTTGGGTAAAAGCCAAGTATTAGCAAGGGAGGGGGTATAATGGAGTGTGCCTGACCTTCTATCATGTAATAACCGGAAACTCATTTTCAGTGTTTTTCTGGGGTCCCTTTGATTAAGAGCAGATTTGTTAAGTCAGAGCAGGGGTACTCAAACGTTTTAAACAGGGAGCCAGTTCACTGCCCCTCAGACCGTTGGAGGGCCACACTGTGGACCACCCAGGGATGAGTCGGCTGATAAACAGGGCAGGCAGTGGCAGCAAAAGCACTCGGTGGGCTAGATAAACGTCCTAGGTGGGCTGCATGTGACCTGTGGGCCGTAGTTTGAGGACACCTGAGTCAGAGGGACATGTAGGATTTTATATTAGTCACAGGTATGACTATATAGATCCTAAACTCCTGTTGACTTTCTTCCCTAGAGAATCACATCCATAGAATTGAAGGCAGGTCTTAAGGTTTTGGCCTCAACTTATCGATAGCCTTACTGCTCCCTTCCCCAGAGTAAAGAATTAGTCAAGGGCTGTGACAGGGTGGGTTCCCTCTGCGCTCACTAGAATGTGCTACATCCGCTGATGAATTTGCTTTTCCTTCAATGACTCACAGATGATTTTCTTATCAGAAAACAATTTTCTGGGACATATATCAGGGCAGAAAAATTACACACACACGTGCAGTCCTTTGAAATAGATAGGAATGATATTCCTTATGCAATTCTTGCTCAAAATCATTGACCAAGAAAATAAGGATTTTGTATGTCCCCTATGCTCTGAAGAGTCTTTTGTATTAAGCCTATTCCAGAAACATAGGACCACCCACTACCCCATTATCATGAAGAGAAAATGAAAGAAGGTGTCAGCAAAGCACGTTGCTTAAAATGGTGCTAAGGGAATGGCAAATGTTGTTACAGCATAGGTGTGGTTTCCCTTTACTTCTGAGATTAGGCAGTTACTGAAACAGTATTTGCTCATGGACAAGAAGCAGGTGGGAAGGAAAGCCCGCTGTGGTCCCTCCTGTGTGTGCGTCAAGATGCTCAGTGTTTCACCAGAACGTGGACTTGGTGAACTCACAGAGTCTAGTGAAAGCCACTTTAGTTTTTGCGTCCCATCATCTCTTTTCAAACCTCTTTACTGCTGGCACTTTTTCTTCTGCCCTTGTGTGAAAACTCAAATGTTCCTGACTTCCTTGGTCACACCCAGAAGATGCTAAATTGAAAACGTGGTCTTAGGTCAGCAATTGATAATGTCCGGTCATTGTAAGTTTTAACTTAGAAAGCTGAATGCTTACAAGTGCTCACTAATATCCAGAGCTCTGCTTTCTGGGCATGTAGGAAAATAACACTTTTTACCTTTTGTTGTAATTAGGCTTGTTGCCAACTTGTTGAATTCTGGCCATTGGGATATGGGGAGAAGTGACACCAGGAAACCAAGCCCTGCCTACGCCCTGTCCCCAGCAGGTACACATACCCATTATTATAACTTAGATGTGGAATATAAGAAGAAATACACAGGTGTAGTGTAATTGACTGGACGTGCAGAGTTTGCTTGTTACCTCATCTAGCATGGCCTGTCCTGACTTGATCTAATTTTAAATCTGTCCTCGTTAAGCTGACAGAGACTTTTAACTGCCCATTTAAATGAGAGGAGGTAGTGAGATCCTCCTCCTACTTGTTTTTAATTTTTGTTTGTCCACCTGACATTTTTATCTCCAGATTCATAAGATAATCACCTCACCAAGCAGGGTAGGTGGGAGTAGAAGTAAGGCAAGCAAGATAGTTCTTACCTGGGGCTGTCCAAAGACTTTTATATTTGGAATATTAGTAGAGATTTTCCTTTCTTTTGGAGTGCATTGCTGAGTTCTTCAGAAGCTCCTCTGCTCTGACCCTACCACTGCAATTCCCATGATGTAACCTCCTTAGACTGTCTCCTCCCAAACTCCCTTGGGTTTCTGCCATAACAGAACACTCCAGGGTCTATTACTGCTGTGTTCTAGACCCCATGAGAGGCTTTCTTTCTGATCAGGACCATTAGAAATGATCCGAGGATCCCATTCTTCCTCATCTGGTCTAGAATCCCCATGTTTGACTGACTCTCAGGAGTGATGTGGCATTACTTCCCAGATGTGGTCTCCTATAATTTTCCCAGGTCTGGTTCAGCAGATATCCTTGGCCTGCTGCTTCAGCTGTAGGGACCAAGGTCAAATCTCACTGTGCTGCTAAAGCTTTCTTATCTGGCTCCCACTCCTCCATGCTGTCTTTGGCGCGAAGGTTTTTCCCCAAAGTCCCCATTGCAGACGCCTTCTGGATCACTATTCCGTCTACCGTTTATAGCCTCATTTTGTGAAAGCTGTGTAACCAGTTATTTTTCCATGGTGTTCGGTCTCCAATTCACTTTGGAATGTAGCATCTGTTGAATTCATGCCTCATGAAGCATGAAGAGTTCCATTTTAACATCCCGTTACACATATATTGTCTCATTTAAGCTCCATACGTGCCCTGTGAGCTATATTAACTCTTACTTCATTGGTGAGAAACATAAATTTTAGAGAGGTTAACAGGGCCACATATGTAATAAGCCAGAACATATGAGGGAAAGGACTCTGTCTGTCTTATCACTTCTGCATCACTGAACATACAGCAGCATCTGGCACATAGGATATGCTTAAGATTTTTTTTTCCTTCATAAACAAATGTTAGAATTTACAAATCCACTGCTACTTACTCTATACCAGAGTTTCTCAATCTTGGCACAGTTAATATCTGGGGCCAGGTAATTCTTCACCATGGGAGCCTGTCCTGATTTGCAGGATGGTTAGGAGTATCCCTGTCCTCCACCCATGAGGTATCAGTAGCCGCCCTTGCAGTTCACTAGATCTCTGGGTTAGAATGAGCAGAGTTGTCTGTGGATGTGATGGACACTACTTCAAAGCTTAGCACACAGGGACTTCTTATACATGATTGTTGATCCTCTTTACCCACAGATTGGCTCATATGCAGATAAACACCAGAGATATTTTCAAAACTATCTTTTGAAGACTCCTGAGATACAAGTTGGAAGAAAAGGGGTTCAAAATCAGCATCTGGAAGACAGACCAGAGAGTTTACTGGAGAATATGCATCCCTGGAACATTTCTTAAGAAGAAATAAACTTTTACTCTGTTAAGCCACTAGGATTTGGCAATTTGTTTCTTATAGCAGCTAGTGTTACCACAATTAACTCACTCTCCACATGGACCTAAATAAGTTAAGTCGTGAGTAGCTATAAAGAGAAGAGATTTAGTTAATTATATCAGATGATCTATGGATACAGTGAAACTCTCAAAGATAATGCACAAGTAACGATCAGTTAGACACAAGAGAGGCAAGGCTGGGGAGAGGAATGGGCTCTACAACAGAGTGATTTTTCTATTGTAACTCTTCTGGTTGATATCAGAGATTAATGCAAAATATAATGAGAGAAAGTCCTTTGCTTTTATAAGACTCTTGTCATTTTTTAATGGAATTAAGATATATCATATATATGGCAAGGTAAGTATGTTACTTTTGTATTGCTGTGTAACAAATGACCACAAACTTAGCACCTTACCATTGCATGACTTCTATGCATTCATTATCTCACAGTTTCTGTAGGTAAGAGGTCTTCTTCTGCTCAGGGTGTCACCAGGCTGAAATGTAGATTTTAGTCAGGCTGAATCCTCATCTGACAGCTCAACTAGTGAAGAATATGCTTCCAAGTACTGTCAGATTGTTGGAAAACGGATTTTCTGTAGCTATAGAATTCATAGCAGTTTGCCTCTTCAACACCAACAATGAAAGGTGAATTTGCTGCTTCAAGACTGTCATCCAGTCCCTCATAAAGGGATCATGTGATTAGGTCACATCTACCCAGGATACTTTAAGTCAACAGGGTAGACTTAACTCTATCTGTAAAATCGATTTGCTTTTCCGTGTGGCATAAATTACAGGTCAGTGTGGCTCAGTAAGAGGACTCTGCGTTTCTAAAGATGTTTGGAAACCATCCTCTTTCCACCTTTGTCTTCATGTATATTTAAATTCTTTGAGATCTGTCCATGTTGCTACAAATGGAAAAAAAAAGAGAGAGAATTCAAAATTATCTATGGGAGATTTATTTTTTAATCTGTCTGCTCTAAACATGAAGCAATTTTTTAAATTCACATTCCATAGTCTGACTATCAGCACGGTATAGTAACAGGGAAAGTAGAAAACAGAAAAGCCAGTGCCTGGGAAGGAGAGGACAGTGTGGATGTTGTTCTCAGTTCTCAGTCCACCCTTCTGGTTATTGCCAAATTATCCATTTCACTCTCATTTCTGCAGGAAATCCTCTGTTTCCCAGGAGAGCCAGGCTGGATCTTCCACACCCTACTGCATCCTGTCAAGGTCTTGTATGGAGCATCCTCTAGCAATGCTCAGATTCTCCAGCAGGTCTGGTACATCTTCTCCCCTCTGCTCAGAGAAAGTAGAAATGTCTTGATTAAACCCTGCTTCTGCTCTTAGAAAGAAATGTCATTGTCTCATGCCTGTAATCTCAGCACTTCGGAGACCAAGGTGGGTGGATCACCTGAGCTCAAGAGTTTAAGACCAACCTAAGCAAGACTGAGACTATCTCTAAAAAGTAGGTGGGCATTGGGGTGGGCACCTGTAGTCCAAGCTACTTAGGAGTCTGAGGCAACAATATTGCTTAAGCCCAAGAGTTTGAAGTTACTGTGAGCTGTGATGCTACGGTACTCTACCAAGGGTGACAAAGTGAGACTCTGTCTCAAAAAAAAAAAAAAAAAAAAAAAAAAGAAAGAAAGGAAATGTCATTATTCCCCTTTCCCTATGAATCCTGGCTCTATCATTGGAAAATTTTCCTAGTCTATTGTCCAGGGGACAGATTTTAAATCTGCCAGGTCTCTGCGAATTGTAAAGTCCGCATCTACTGGTATGGGCATGGAATGTAGAAGGATGTTTTAAGTTTCAAAGAATCAAAAGTTTTTTGGTAATGTTTTTTAAGTATAATTCAGCCCCAAATTTAGGAGGCTTATGATCTGCTTGTCATCACTCAGTTACATGTGACAGTAATCACAACCTTTAGACGTGATTCTAAAGCCTGATAAATTGTATTGCTTCCTTCCCGTATGCTTTTTAGTTTCAACTTAGCGGTTTGACGGTCTGAGGCATATTGCATTAGGCATCTCAGAAGATCTTAAAATTGTAATACTCAATCTATATTGATAGCAAACCAAACGATGAATACATGTCACATGGAGCACCTCTTATAATTGGAGAAGTCTAACATGACTTCAGTATTACAAATTTAGTCCAGTTTTTTTCTTTCTTAGATTGTGTATACATTTTTTGGCACCCTCGGTATGCCATCTTGTTTATAGCAGAAATCCAAGAAACATACTTACCAAATGTTTTGCCATGGTGTAAATAGACTTTGTTCTTTTATTCTCTGATGTGTGTTTCTGAACCATCCATAATAAATAATCTAATTGTGCTACTTTCCTCCACCTCAGATAGAATTTGTCCATTATCAGAGACATTGCATTGCTCTCTATAGGCTATTGATGTAAACACATTATTCTCCACGTCAGGCCACTGTTCCTCTGTCTTATCACTAATCCTTCCCCCACATACACCATACAAACCTTCCTGAACTGCTGACCTTAACCAACTTTGTTCACATTGTTCCTTCCTCTTGGAATGCCCTCTCCCCTTAGAAATGCTTATGGGGTTTTACTCAGTGTTTCCATGATTGGGAAAATCAGAGGCAACTTATAAAAGACCGTCTTTGCCAAATGAAGGTGTTTGGACTTTAGTCTGTAGGTAAAAGCAATCTCCTCGCTGGCCTCAATCCTTTGAGAACCCTTATTAGTGGTCACTGAGGCTGTACTCTTCAGGGCTACTTGGTTTATAAAGAGGGAAGCACGCCTCACTGCTCTGTTTTGTAAGTCAGTTGACATTCAGTTATTAGACTAATCCAAACTGTGTTTTCCGATGAAAGTCTCAAGGGAAGGTTTCCAATTCACTCTGGCTACTTAAAAGAACTTGTCAGAGTAAATTAAGGGCTCTGCTCTTGCTTAGGGAGTGGATGTCTCTAGAATAACACCTGCTGGCCTTCCTGATGAACAGAACACTCTTGTTTGCAGTCTGATTGGGCCACACAGACATAGAGAAAGTGGTTTTTCTGTAAAGAAATAGCTACCTATCCACACATATAACAGCCATGCATTTATGTGCCCATTACATTTAAGATGCTAGAAAGTCTGTGAAAATGCCAACAATCTCAGCTCTCATGTTGAGAAGGTATACTATGTTTATTCCCTCATGCATTCATTAATTAAATCACGTGTTC
This sequence comes from Galagoides demidoff, assembly GCA_963574575.1. Taxonomy (NCBI): domain Eukaryota; kingdom Metazoa; phylum Chordata; class Mammalia; order Primates; family Galagidae; genus Galagoides; species Galagoides demidoff. The sequence continues at coordinate 10,033 of CAUYQV010089914.1, forward strand.
ATATATAGATCAATATTTATTTACTGCCAGTTATTTCGCTAAGTGCTAGTGTTTTAATCAACAAGACCTTTTATTCTTTGGGGAATTTATCATCAATTAGATGACAGATCCTTACATAGATTCTTGCAAAACCATGTGATTAGGGCAGTGGCACTGTCAGCATGGTGTCAATTTAAAAATCACACTATTGGCGGGGTGCAGTGGCTCATACCTGTAATCCCAGCCCTCTAGGAGGCCAAGGTGGTGGATTGCCTGAACTCATAGGTTCAAGACCAGCCTGAGCCAGAGCAAGATCCCATCTCTAAAAATAGCCAAACACTGTGGTGGATACCTATATTCCCAGCTACTTGGAAGGTTGAGGCAAGAGAATTGCTTAAGCCCAAGAGTTTGAGGTCACTCTGAACTGTGATGTCACAGCACTCTACTGAGGGCAGCAAAGTGAGACTTTGTGTCAAAAAAAAATCACACAATTTATAAATTACAGAAGGAGAGTTTTATTTCTTATAAAGGGTTATAGCCTGCAGGGTGAACATCCTGATTGGCTGGAAAGCATTGAATGGACCAAAGGAAGAAAGATGAGACAGTGATTTATACGGAACAGGTTGTCTAAGTATACATGTTCAACAGGTCGTAGGAAGAACTATGAATGCCCCTGAAAGGGATCTTAATTCATGCATATGGAGTAAACGTGCGTGATACATATGACTCATGTTGAAGACTAAACATTTAAATGCATTATAATTAGGTCTGTTCATCAAAAGGAGAAGCACTCAGTGTGCAGCCTCTGTGAACGGGCAGAGCCACTCCATGGTGGGTTGTCTCTGATCAGCAGAAAGTTACTGAAATCAGTCTGTTGTCCAATCAGAGCTGTAGTTACGGCTTGTGGAACAAGGGAGTCAGTTAATCAATGTCTCCTGGTGGACGACCTATAATTGTTTTGGTATTTCTTATCTCAAGGACAGTGACAGTGTTTGTTTAGCTGCTAGAGGAAAAGCAAAACCTGTGGTAGTTAGAATTTAAGTTTATTTTTTGAGTGCAGGGATCCTTGACTTAACCCTCGCCTGGCATGGCCTTAGGTCTTGCTTATAATTTGATATCTTCTTGCCTCTAAGAATATGTTCTGTCATTCTTCTGATCTTTATTTGAACACTAATGCTGGTCAGTTATGTCTGAAAGCTCCAAAGGGACAGAGGGCAATGAGGCATGTCTGACCTGTCAGCCCATTGTAGCCAGGAACTCAGTTTTTTAATTTCTGGGATCCCTTTACTCAAAAGAAGATTTCTTCTTTTTTTTAGTTCTTAATAGGCACTTAAAACTCCATTAAATGGAGACAAGAGATTTCTGACTCAAAATGCAGAGAAACGGGACATCAAAAAAAAAAAGAAAGAAAAAAAGAACTGTAGAGGAAATCTAAAGAGTGAGTAGGAATTAAGACAGTGATTGTAGAGCAGACACTCTAAGGATGACATTCTAAGTAGAGGGAGAGAAGCCACATCCTTCCAGCACGTTCTGGGCACCAAAGAGTGAGAGCCCTGCCTTGGAGAGGTAGGCAGGGGAGAGTCATTATCAAGCCTTGATGGCTGTGATTTGCATAGTATTTTACTGTTTACAACTTGCTTTGCTTGATTATCACACAAAAGTCCTTGAAAATTAATTCAGCTCTTGTGGCTTAATAGAAGGATAATTGAATACCCATTAAATTAAGTACCTACCTAAATGCCTTCTTTGCTTCTCTGTTCTCCTCCCTTTCTTTGTTTGTTCATTTGTTTGCTTCTCTCTTCCTTCCACCTTCCCTCTTTCCCTGTCTTCTTTCAGCAAATATATATGAGTATCTCAGTACCATGAAGAATGTCAGGTAAGGGACAAAACTAAAGAAGAGCATCCATGCAAACCCCCCAAGACTAGAATGACCATGCAAAACCCCACAACATCTGCTCAGTAGAATTTCCATTCCAGTCTAGAAAAGGCACATTAAAGTTAATGGACAGACATTTAAATATTTAAAATTCGCAGGAGTTAAAACACTTTAGGAAAAAAAAAAAGTAGAGGCTGGAAGAGTGATTGAATAGTAAGTTTTAGTTAATAAAGTCTAGATAAGAAACTTTCCAATAAAATGACATTTAGATTAGACTCAAAGGAAGAGGAGACCCCCCCCCACACACACAAACACACACACAGAGACAAAGAAAACAAGTGCTGGGGTGTAAGGAGGAAGATGTGGACTAAGACTGGGACAGATGGGGCATAATGGGGTAAGGAAATGTCCCAGTGATGATGGCTACACAGACGCTGGGCTGGTCAGCACTTTATAGGCCTGAGTAAGGGGTTTGGCTTTTATTTTATGTATAATAGGAAGACCCTGGCTGGTTTTAGCCTTGAGCGGATATACTCTGATCTCTGATTTGTGTTTTTAATACTATATCCTTACTGCTATGTAGAAAATAGAATGTAGCAGACAGTGAGACTGGAAGATGTGAGACCACTCACCCTAAATCTATGTGAGAGTTAACGTTTCCCCATGTAGGTCAGGATGAATGAAGGAACATATATTGATTGCATGCTACAGATCAAAGGCATTAACTACCTTACTGTAGTCAGTTCTCAAAAAGCGTATCATACAACTATAATTATTTTCCCATTTTACAGCTGATCAAGCTGAGAGTGAAATGGATGACAAGTTGTTAATCTAGCTGTTACAGCCAGTTGGTGGAAAAACAGGAATAAAATTCAGTCTTTGCAGGACCAAAGCAGTTTTTCCTTCCGGTTCTACATCCAGCTATGGGCTGGGCACGCCTCTTCTCTGGGCTCATGGAAAGCAGAGGTGTGACGTCACTGCCAGCTAACTCAGCATCTGTTTCATACATCTTGCTTCTTTCTTACCATAACTCAGTTTCCATTCCACCTCTCTCTGTCTCTCTGGTGGATGGTGGCACCAGGCTCTGCTTCAGAGTTTGGGCTGATCTAAACCAATCAGTTCCTAGTATTCCCCTGTGATTGTTAGGAGTCAGGGGAATGCATTAATTGGCCCAAGAAGACAGGACAATAGTTGTGACAGACCATGCCTGGGGGAGAGGTTTCTGTGCTGTCTTCTTGAACATGAACAAGAAACATTTTCAGTGGTTCTTGTAGCCATGTTGTGACTTCAAGTCAGGAAAAAAGCTGGGGCTTTGAATAAGATGAGAGAGACAGAGAGAGATAGAGAAACCTTTATTATTCTTGATATTTACTTGAGCTTGTCCAAGATTCCTGATGTTTGCCTCTAACAACAATATGACTAATACAGGTTATCACAGGTCTTATTACTGCTTCTCCCCACAGACAGCCACCAGCACAGTGGCAGAGGACAAAGTTGATTCTCCTAACAGCAAAGAGTGCACCCCATTGCTTGTTTCCCTCCAACTTACCATCATGTCTTTTCCTGAATATCATTCCCTCAGAGAAGAATCTGCTCACTTTCAGACTGAATGAGGGCCCCCAGCTGTACATTCTGTTCACACTCTGTACTCTTTCTTCATAGTATTTATTTCACTCTTTTTTTTTTTTTGAGACGGAGCTTCAAGCTATCCCCCTGGGTAGAGTGCCATGGCATCACAGCTCATAGCAACCTCCAACTCCTGGGCTCAAGCCAGTCTCCTGCCTCTGCCTCCCAAGTAGCTGGGACCACAGGCGCCTGCCACAATGCCCGGCCATTTTTTGGTTGCAGCCGTCATTGTTGTTTGGCAGACCCGGGCTGGGGATTCGAACCCGCCACCTTAGGTGTACGTGGCTGGCGCCTTAGCCAATTGAGCCACAGGCGCCGAGCCACTTATTTCACTCTTAAATGATTATTTGAGTGATTATTTACCGGGTTATTCATTAGATGACGAGCTTCCTCAGGGTAGTGGTAAGCTCTACCTATTTCTGTGATCCCAAATAGAGTTCTGGGCACAGGAAACATTTGTAGAATGAGTAATGAATGTATAAATAAATGAAGAGCCAGCCTTTAGTCAATGTGTATTGAATTGAAATTCTGGTTTGATATATGTGTGTGTAATGTGGACTCGGGGGTGACACCACCAATTAATATTCACTCAGCACCCTGGATTCTCTATGAACATAATATATGGGTTTGACTCTGGTGTCTTTGAAGGTGGTGGCTGGAGTTTATTTGAAATGTTGTATCTGCCAATTCTACTTTATTTCCTCAGCTTGGATTTCGGAGGCAAGCAGCAGGCCTTTCATTTATCCAACTTATCCAGGGCCTATTCAATAGAATAATCAACTCCCAGCATGTTTCACACTTGTTGCTTGTCAAAGCCTCTTATAGTCAAGAAATGTAAGTAATCAGTGCAATGTACTCGGCAATGCCTGGGACGAGAGGTTCAGGATTTTAATTGTGTTCTTCCTATGAGAGCCAAGCTCTCTCTGGGCCATCCAGAGTGACCTTTCTGCTCACATCTGCACACTGATGAGAAGGAGAGAGATTGGCCTTTAAGTGAAGCCTCCCTTGGTGAATCCTTCCTGTTCTTTCTTTTTATCTTCTATTTTCTACCTCTCCCTACAGTGTGTTTTGATATATTTTTACTTATCTGTCTTTTCCACATTTATCATGACTTGATTAAGGATGAAACTTTGAATTTTCACCTGGTCCCCAGTTATTGTTTTCTATAACAATATTTCCTGAATGTTTGTTGCATTCCTGATGCTATAACAGGCATAACAAAAACACAGATAAAACACAGGCCCTGCAGCAGTGGTGTCAAGGAGGCTTCTAGAAAAAAAAATGATGCTTGAGGGAATGAGCAAAAGTTTTGTACAAGAAAATTTAGAGTGCTCAAGAAATATGTGTGGCATAAGTCAATGCCAGGTAAATGAACTAGATGGATAAAGAACAAAGGTCTGGTAGATACTAAATTATCTTGAACAGAACAAGCCACCTCTTAAGTCTCACCACAATTTTTTATTTGAGAAAATGCAAGCCTGATATCTGAAAGAGAACTGAAAAGTAATTAAGACTTTACTTGTTTTTTTATACAATGAAAATGAAAGATTTGGCATATTCTTAAATACATGGATAGTCTATCTTGTCAAAAATCCTATATAAGATTTTCTTACTCACCACACTCAAGCTTCCCACTTCCAAGCCCACTAAATTCTTTCTGTCTTTCCTCTGTTGTCCCAGACTCTCTTTGGACTGTTATGCTGTGGTTCCCATGTGCACTGGCCCCCTTCCCATGTATTATAGATGAATTTGGTCTTTCTGAAGGTGGTGTAATGACTTTCCTCATTGAATATACTTAAGCTCTTCTATCCACGTAAGAAATCCTGATGTTTTTATTAATTTTTCTTATAGTGTAATAACAGACCTGAGTATCCAATAAGGTAAACAGAGAATATTCTTTAGAAGGATGAAAAAGAACAAAAGGCTTGGCCACCTATTGTTTCAGTCATGCCAGAGAGAAAACTATGCTTGGAGTCTGAAATGTGGGCTTTCTTAACTCTGTAGTTAATTGGTATGTCATTGTGGTCTGCAATTTGTTTGTTTATTTTCTTTAGATATAAAGTTTCTCATCTAAAATATGAGTGAGTCCGGTTGGGGGAGGGAATAGTCCACATTATGTCAACAGTCCTCCAGCTCTTTCATTCTTTCTTTCAATGAAAGTAAGTATAGTAATGAAAGTTTCCTAAGAGGAAACTCATAACAAAGAGTTCTGAAATTAAGGAGGAATTTATCCTATCAGATGGTGGCTTTGACATTATCCAGCTCAGTCCTAATTTAAAAGTAAGCTATTAGGTAAATATTTTTCACTCATTCCAGCAACAGTGCTGATAACAGCACCTTACTTTCCTGAGAAGGAAAAAAAGTACCCACAATGAGGGGCAAGACTTTGTAGAGTAGTTTCCATTCTCTGAAAATTTCTTCTGGAAAGAATTGAGCCATTTGAAAAGCATTTCCACTGAAGTCAGACAGGTCCCCTTTGATTCTCACATTAGCTGATCACTGGCCCTAAATCCTCAGGCAAGCTACTTCTCTGAGGCCAACTGTCTTCTTCTGTAAAATGAGAACCATGGCACTTGCCTTACAACATCCTTATAAGAATTAAACAATATGTGGGGATAGAGTCCAGTGCAATATTTAGCTTATAAGTAGACATTTAACAAATGTTCAACAAAATCACAGAAGGTTAAAATAAAGATATTATAGTCTCAGTAATAATATAATAGATTCTACCTTCTAAAAGGAGACGCCAGAGAGCTCTTTGCGTTATCTTTGAAAGAAGGTGACATTAACTAATTTTGTGCTCTGGTCATCAGCACAGAAGTCTTCAAACATTTTCTTCAAAGTCAGACAGCAAATCATGTAGTATTTATGGACCAGGAAATTCTTGTTGCATCTGTTGCAGGACAGATGTAGCCACAGGCAATATGTAATTGAGTGAGTATGGCTCCATTTCAATAAAGCTTTATTTGTAAAAATAGGTTAGGGGATAGAATTTGGCTAGAAGATGACAGTTTGCAGAACTATGCTCTAGACTACAATAGATGTTGGAAGGGCTGAATAAAAATGGAAATTAGAAGAGGATTTTTGATCACTTCTCGGTCTTTTGGCTAAGATCAAGTGTAGAAGAGGATTTTTGGATAAAGCTGCTCATTTACAATGAGTAGTCCCTTGTTGCAGCATCTCACCCTTCCCACAACCAAACAGTGCAATAGGTGAGAGAGAGCTTAATGAGATGACTCTGAGAGGGGCCTCAGTGAGCACACCTGAGGCATTAAAATATCAAGAGACCAGCTGACTTACAACACTCAGGGGAAAGAAAGTGGCTCCCCTGGGGCAAGCTGGAACTCCTGGCATTTCTATCATGGTCTCCCATTGATCAGTGTGGGCCTCATGCATGTAGTAAGAGAATTGTCTTAGCTCTTGCTTGAGAAGAGTGAGTGAACTCGGTAGAAAAGCAACAGAGACAGACCAAAAAGGGGAAGGAAAAAAGGAGTCCTTGGAAAGGACTCCAGGCTGGAGAGCTCCAGCCACCCGGCTAGGGATGGTGTTATCTGAAGCATTTACATGTATTTTCTTTTTATTTTTTTAGGAATGCCCCAAATTTTTATCATCCACAATTAAATTATAGTCCAGAAAGAAGGGATTTTCTAAGAGGAAGAATCAAATTCCCCCCAGCCCTGAGTAGAAACTGTGTCCTCTCTCAACAGTTCCACTTAAGTAAAGATATGTCCTGCCTTTCCTTCTGCCCTCTCCCTATTCCTGCTCTCTAAGCCTGGAGGGGTCTGAAAGCAGGATGAGGAAGATAGGCCGGGAGAGCAAAAGAGCAATGTACAGAAAGAAAAAGAAAGCCAGCCGTGAACCTGTCCCTGAGTGCAGAGAGCCAGTGGGCCGTAAGATCCAGGGCAAGGGAGTAGCTGCATCTTTGACGACATTTCAAGTCTCCCTGGAATAGGCACTTTGTTTTTTGAATACTTGTATGTTAGTTACCTATGTATGGCTAGGAGAAGTATAAGACGAACCCTAAATATGACCTGGGGCAGAACATAACTATCCCCGCAGAATAAATGTAAAAGGAAACTAAGAGATAAAAATAAGGTTACCTTATGATTGTATAACATAAAATATGCTTTTTCTTTTCTTTTCTTTTCTTTTCTTTTCTTTTTTTTTTTTTTTTTTTTTTTTGCAGTTTTTGGCCAGAGCTGTGTTTGAACCCACCACCTCCAGCATATGGGGCCAGTGCCCTACTCCTTTGAACCACAGGTGCCACCCTAAAAAATGCTTTTTCAATGCAATGGAAACAAATGTTAGTATCCTCTGTACATCAAGAATATGCAATCTAGTTAAAACTGGACTAGTAATTTTATATTTTATTATAGCTATTGTTTTTGTCTAATGAAAGAAGCATTTCAATTCACATCTTATTTCTCAAATATCACTGTTAGATTATAAAACCAGACCATCAAACAGCTTGGGAATCTAAGCTTAGGGATAGGATATCTACTAGTCCCTCACTTTAGCCCAGTAATTTTCCACGCCCTGGACACATACATCAAATGTAGAAATGCGCATTAAGCCATATTAGCGTCTTAGCATTGCTGCATTTTGCTATCCTAGCATAATAGCAGCCTTGTTTCTCAGAGTAGAGCTTATTAGAAGCATAACATCAAGGTACCTTACAGTCTAACATTAAAGCCTTTCAAGATCTCTGTGTCTTGACAGAAGCTTAGAAAAGTGATCTCAGATTTAAGGACCCTGAGAGTAATAAACAGAATCCCAGAAATGTAGAGTTGTGGCTTTTTAGAATCATATCACTTAAAACCTTTTAGATCTTATAATCTTGAGCTTATAGAATTGTCAAAGGGCAGAATCCTACCAAGTTAGAAAACTAGAATAATAGCATTTTTGAGTCATGCAGTTGAACCTTGCTGGGATCTTAGGTGTTACCTGTTTTAACTTCTACACCAAGAGAGTTTCTCCACAGTAACAATATTGACATTTTGGACTAGACAACTCTTTGCTGGGAGGACAGGGTGCCCTGTAGGGTGTTTATCACAATTCCAGACCTCTAACCATAGTTTCCGATAGTACCTGTCCAGTCATAACGTTGAAATTGTCTCTAGTCATCAGCAAATATCCCGGCCACAGCTTTCTAGCCTCCCTGATGTGTGATTATCCCTGAGGGAGGAAAGCATTTTCTAAGAATTTTCTCAGAATGTTTACTCTGTACTAGGCCTAATCTCAGTTTAACCCTCAGTGATCATCTTTCCATTTTACAAGAGAAAAACTGGAGGTTTAGAGAAGTTGAGTCCTTTGGTTAAGGTCACACAACTGATAGAGGTTGAGGAAGCATTTAAAATACTTTGACTAGCCCATTTCTCTAAAAGCTGAATCTGTCTTGCCTTGACTGCCGAGCAGCTTTAACTGTAAGAAAGACTTCTGCTGTTGAGCCAGGTCCTAATACTTCCTCCAGTCTTATTCATAATTATCATATGGTTACATATTTTATAGATATATGGGCTGTATGTTTACAATGCGAGTTTCTGGGATCAGACCCTCTGGGGTCCAAACCCAAACCCCGAAGCATATCGTCAGTGTGCATGTGGGCACTTAATGTGCTTCCGTTTCTTCAACTGATGTCAGGTTATTTACTACTTTGTGTGTGCACATTTTCCCCAAACTTAATGCTTTAAATTAGTATCTGTTTTACTATATCTCAAAATTTTACAGGTCAGGGTTTTGGGCAGGGCTTGGCTGGATTGATTTTTTCTCCGTGGTGCTGATGAAGCTCACACGATAGTGGTCAGCTGGTAGACAAGCTACCTGAGGACCCAGGAGGGCTTTGCACACATGTCTGTACCTTGGCAGGGATGTCTGTGAGACTGGGTTCACATGGAACTGATGACCAAAGGGCAAGCGTGGCCATCCATGCCCACTGTGAGTGATCTGGGAGTGGTAGAAATTCTTACACAATGGCTGTAGGCTCTAATAGTAAGATTTCAAGTAATAAAGGTGGATGCCGCATGGCCTCTGATGACCAAGCTTCTGAAGTCGTTGAGAACCTTTTCTGTTGTTCTCTATGGCTCATAGTCATAGCCCATCCAGATCTAAGGGAAGAGGATGTAAACCCAACCTCACCATGGGAAGAGTGTCTGAGAATTCCTAGTCATATTTTAAAACAACTGCACCTATAAAATGAAACAGTAAGAATTATTGCCTCATTGAGTTGTGATTCTTAAGAAAAACTACCCTTGTAAAGTGATTACAACACAGCTTAGCATGTGACGGCTGATCCAAACATGAGCTGTTTTTATCTATAGGTGGGATCTAATTCTTAGGAATATCTCTGGGTTTGGTAAATTACAGAATTCTTTTTCTCTTCCCAGAGCACTGGAAATGGTAAAGGTTGGATGGAAGCCAGGGTGCTTGAGGACACTCAGTTAATTTAGACACAGGTCCCGTGAGAGGGACTGTGAGATTAAAAAAAAAAAAATCCATTATAGAGGATGAAAGAGCTGCTTCCATAAGTGATCAAGGCAGAAAGGCTGCCCTGGATTTATTCATGTCCGAATTGGAAGTGACAGCACGTGTGTGCTCCCCTTATGTAGCTACGGTGCTGGGCACACTCACCGAATACACGTAGGAGGGGAAATAATAAATCATTAGGAACTGTGAGTCTCTCCTTGCATGGAACCACCAGCGGGGGAGGATCCCCCAAGCAATTCAAACTCAATTACTCTGCTCACAGAGTGTTTGAAATGGAAACAAATGAAGAAGGCAATTGGAGAGGCAGGCGGCATTCATCAGTGCAGCTGGGTGCATTTTATCCTGGGCCACTGGTTAGATTTTATAAAATGAAAACAGGAGTAAAAATAGTCAGAGTAAACCTTCACATTTGCAGATCACATCAGAGTTAGCAAAGTCACTTACTGATCGTCATCCTGAGTTGTCCTGTAAGGCCCAAATGGTTAACTACACTTTACCAGTGAAGCAGCTCAATTTTAGGTGCACTGATGCCCTTCTCCAGTGTTCCAGATGATCAGTGGTCAGCCTAGAGCCAGTCCTGTGGGGCTTCCAGGGTTTATTCCCGCTGAGGTTTACTCCCAGTCCAGGTGAGGGCATATTACCAGATGGGTGAGGTATGGGGGAGATGGGTCTTATGCCACAGACTCTGTCTTACTCTCTATTTAAGGGAAATTGAAATCATGGGCCCAGGGACTTATATGTGACCATATTTAGACCTAGAAGGGTCTTAGGAAATAGTCACTCAACACAGAAGAGAAGGGGGAATTGTCCAACAAAATCAGAGATACTGCCTTATGTTTGGCTTGAGCAATTTGTATTACTGACATGACAAAATTAGAGAAGGGATGGTTCTAGAGTGAGAAAAATGAGAACCGATACTCACATCCTTGAGATCTGTGTTAGACATATGCACACAGAAAACTCGAGGGCAGTCGGACTAGAAGTTTGGAATTCTAGAAAGAAGTCAAGGCTGAAGCTCTGGGTTAGCCAAACATCATCCGTCAGTGGTACAGAGAGCCCTGGGGCTGGCTGGATTACCAAAGGATAGTGTTCAGGGAGAGGAAAGGGGGTGAGGCCAACCGGGTCCTAGGCTGATACTCCCACAGTAAGTGAGACTAGAGATTTACAAAATAAAGAAGAGAAAAATAGAGAAGAAACAGAGATAGTGACTGAGAACGTGGCATGTGGACAGGGAAGGGTAGTGTCCTCGAAGTCAATAACAACAGAAGTGTTGAGGCAGAAGGAATATTTATTATATTTAATGTTGCTATAATGTGACTAAATAAAAAAAAAAAAAACGGAAGAGCAACTATTGAATTCAGCAAGAAGAAGGACATTATGTCCTTGGTAAGCACATTCGTACATGTAGAGAGGTGGAAGAAAAGTCCTGGGGAAGGTCTCATTGTTGAAAAGAGAATGTGAGGTCAGCAAGTAAAAATGGGTACATGAGGTCAACTCTTCCAATAGTATTTTTGAATGAATGAGGCTCAACCTAACTTTAAATGACTATTAACTTGGAAGGTAGAAGCATCTTACCGCTACCATATAGCTTTGCTGCTAGAGAGTAGAATGTGACTAAATTTCTCAGTTCCAGTTTAAAACATACCAATTAGGACCCCATCTAGGGCTAATGAATCATATCCAAGGACTCTGAAACAATGTGGAAGCTTCCAGATCCTTAGCAGGTTAGGGTGGAGGAAAGGGCATTTCTCAGAGACATGTTGGCATGAGGGAGAGGAATGTTCTTGAATAGAGGAGGAATGGTACTGGGTAGATAAAACAGAATACAAGGACCACATAGTTGGTCTGTTAAATGTACGTGGCAACTACATGAGTTTATGGAGGAGGAAGCTGAGGTTCTTATAGCTTATTGGTACAGAGTATAAATTCATATCTAGATCCAAAGGGCTTCCAACAGCTCATGTTCATTCCAAATAATTGTATGATGCCATGCACTGAAAGTCAACAATATACTTAAGTGCAGAAGCAATAGAAGTAACACTGTAGATGCTGATGCAGTTGTTTCTGAAAACTCCCCTGTGCCTTGTCAGTCGTGCCACGTGGGTGTTATGTACGCTGCCTATCCATAAGGACCAACAGAGGACCGGGTGTAGATGACATCTTCTCTAGGGATCTCAGCAGTGTTCTACTGGTCTTTAAATATTCTCTATACTTCTACTAAAATTTTTAAGCCAAGAGAAGTACTTTTTTGACTTAAATAAGCTTTTCAACTTCTATTTTGCTGACTTTCTTTTCTGTTAATTTAGGAAGCAACTCAAGAGAATAAGTCTTCTTGACTTGGTCAAGGTCAGGCTCTTCTTTATGCTTTGAGAGGAAAATGTGAAAAGGGAAGAACCACTGCTGGCTGGTTTTTATTCATTATTAAGTGTCTGCAAGAGAGAGGAAAGAGAGAGAAGGAGAAGGATAGAGAGAGGGAGGGGAGAGAGAGAGATTCTTTAGGCAAAGATATGGTAATTCAACATTTCACATAAATGAAATGTGGTAGTGGCAGTATTATTTTGAGAAACATACAAATATAAACATGATTTAAGGTTATTTGGAGCTACTTTTTTTTGTATGTAATATAGGAAAATGTAGACACTATTCTAATAATCTATTTTTTTATGTCTGTCAGATTGCTAAGATCTCCGTCCTTCTTTTCTGTTTCTCTGTCCTGGTAATTTAAGGCAGTGTTTATATCTAAGAAGAGATTGGTAGGGATAAAAAACTGTAAGCACGCTGGACTTGTTGCTTACCTAGTATACGTCCAAACTCCTAGATTACACAGTTGACATAAACACTCTGATTTTTTTTTTGTAAGAAGCTAAACCTTTTTCCATGCTGTTTTGACTCTTGAAATGACACTGGCCAGAATAAATTCTGGGGTTTTACAGTGTCATGATGACCACCTGTTCGTGGCTGAGCTGCTGTCGGGACTGCAGGAAGGCAGCCTGGTATAGCAGAAGGAGGTGCAGTTTGGAGTCTCACAGTTAGAAGTTGGTGAGAGTTACTACCATGTCTTACTTCCTCTTTGATCAGGCTAAGTTATGGCCTCTTTGGGTCAAATTTTCTTATTCTTAAAGCTAAAATGATAATATATAAATTTAAGGATTTTTGTGTACTTCAAATAAATTATAATAAAAAGCAGAGCCCACTGGGTACATGGTAGACCCCAACAAAACATTTCTTTGCTGACATTGTTATTTTCAGTCTGTCTGTGTCAAATGGTGATCACAAAGCATTAATCCCATGGGGTTATGGTCAGAATCATAAGAATGTCTCTAAGGAGGTGGATGGAGGTTGACATTATGAGCAGTAAGGTGAGCACTGCTCCTGTTCAACTTTCTAAAAGATAAAAAATAATCATCAACATTGTACTAAAACAAAGCCATGGTCAACATGCTGCTGTATATCAAGTCATGATGCCAACACAACAGAAACATAAATATTTTAAAAACAAGTTTTGTTAAAAAATAATTGGTACCACAGCCAAGACATCTACAGCCCCTTCCTTCATACACTGTTGTTACGCTGTGACAGCGCCCACTCCCCGGTATGATCAGTGTTTATACTAACACCATGAGATCCCACCATATCTGTCTTGAATGTAAGTAGCTTATATAAAAAAGATTGAAAATAGCATCATCTCTGAAATATCTTTTAATTTTCTGAGAACTAGCTCATACTTGATGGCAGTTGATCCTTCCAGTAGCCTTGTAGAAGGACCTTACTACCCATGTTATAGATGAGGAGACTGAGCCTCAGAACAGTTACATAATTAATTCAATTCAAGAATCATCAGTGATATTTTTATTTTTATTTTTTGAGACGGAGCCTCAAGCTATCCCCCTGGGTAGAGTGCCATGGCATCACAGCTCATAGCAACCTCCAACTCCTGGGCTCAAGCGAGTCTCCTGCCTCCGCCTCCCAAGTAGCTGGGACCACAG
>CAUYQV010089917.1:0-25594 GCA_963574575.1 Galagoides demidoff
ACCAATACTTGGAAGCACACCACCTCCCAAAACTTAGCCAGAATGAAGTGGAAATGTTGAACAGGCCTATATCAAGTTCTGAAATAGCATCAACTATACAAAATCTCCCTAAAAAGAAAAGCCCAGGACCAGATGGCTTCACATCAGAATTCTATCAAACCTTTAAAGAGGAACGAGTACCCATACTACTCAACCTTTTCCAAAATATAGAAAAACACGGAATACTACCCAACACATTCTATGAAGCAAACATCACCTTGATACCCAAACCAGGAAAAGACCCAACAAGAAAAGAAATTTATAGACCAATATCACTAATGCATACTGATATGAAAATATTCACTAAGATCCCAACAAACAGAGTCCAACAACACATCAACAAATTATACACTATGACCAAGTGGGTTTTATCCCAGGGTCTCAAGGCTGGTTCAACATACATAAATCTATAAATATAATTCATCACATAAACAAATTAAAAAACAAAGAGCATATGATGCTCTCAATTGATATAGAAAAACATTTTGATAATATCCAGCATCCCTTTATGATCAGAACACTTAAGAAAATTGGTATAGAAGGGACATTTCTTAAGTTGATAGAGGCCATCTACAGCAAACCTACTGCCAATATCATATTGAATGGAGTAAAATTGAAACCATTTTCACTCAGATCAGGAGACAGGCAATGTTGTCCATTATCTACATTGTTCTTTAACATTGTAATGGAAGTTTTAGCCATCGCAATTAGGGACGAAAAGGCTATCAAGGGTATCCATATAGGGTCAGGATAGATCAAACTTTCACTCTTCACAGATGATATGATTGTATATCTGGTAAACACCAGGGATTCTACTACTAAACTTGTAGAAGTAATCAAGGAATACAGCAGCGTCTCAGGTTACAAAAATCAAAGCTCATAAATCTGTATCCTTTTTATATACCAACAACAGCCAAGCTGAAAATATAGTCAAGGACTCTATTCTGTTCACAGTAGTGCCAAAGAAGATGAAATATTTGGGAATCTACCTAACAAAGGACGTGAAAGATCTCTATAAAGAGAAGTATGAAACTCTAAGAAAAGAAATAGCAGAAAATGTTAACAAATGGAAAAACATACCATGCGCATGGCTGGATAGAATCAACATTGTTAAAATATCCATATTATCCAAAGCAATATATAATTTTAATGCAATCAACATTAAAGCTCCACTATCATATTTTAAAGATCTTGAAAAAATAATACTTCATTTTATATGGAATCAGAAAAAACCTTGAATAGCCAAGACATTACTCAGAAATAAAATCAGAGCAGGAGAAATCATGCTACCAGACCTCAGACTATATTATAAATCAATAGTGATCAAAACAGCATAGTACTTTCACCAAAACAGAGACGTAGATGCATGGAACAGAATAGAGAACCAAGAGATGAACCCAACTACTTACTGTTACTTGATCTTTGAGAAGCCAGTTGAAAACATTGAGTGGGGAAAAGATTACCTATTTAACAAATGGTGCTGGGCCAACTGGCTGGTGACCTGTAGAAGACTGAAACTAGAGCCACACCTGTCACCATTAACTAAGATAGACTCAAACTGGATTAAAGATTTGAACTTAAGACAGGAAACTATGAAAAAAATACTAGAAGAAAGTGTAGGGAAAACACTTGAAAAAATTGGCCTGAGTGTATATTTTATGATCACACATCGCCCCCCACCCCCACCCCCGGCAATTGAAGTAACATCAAAATACACTACTGGGACCTGATCAATCTAAAAAGCTTCTGCACAGCCAAGAACACAGTAAGTAAAGCAAGCCGACAGCCCTCAGAATGGGAGACGATATTTGTAGTATATTAAACAAAATTTTAATAACCAGAATCCACAGAGAACTCAAACGTATTAGCAAGAAAAGAACAAAAGATCCCGTCACAGGGTGGGCGAGGGACTTGAAGAGAAACTTCTCTGAAGAAGACAGGAGCATGGCCTACAGACATATGAAAAAAATGCTCATCATCCTTAATCATCAGAGAAATGCAAATCAAATCTACTCTGAGATATCATCTAACCTCAGTAAGATTAACCTGTATCACAAAATCCCAAAACCAGAGATGCTGGCATGGATGTGGAGAAAAGGGAACACTTTTACACTGCTGGTGGGAATGCCAGCTAATACATTCCTTTGGAAATATGTTTGGAGAACACTTAGAGAACTGAAAATAGACCTGCCATTTGATCCAGAATTCCTCTACTGGGTGTATATCCAGAAGACCAAAAGTCACACAACAACAAAGATATTTGTACCAGAATGTCTATTGCATCTCAGTTCATAATTGCTAGGTCATGGAAGAAGCCCAAGTGCCCATTGACCCACAAATGGATCAATAAATTGTGGTATATGTACACCATGGAATATTATGCAGCCTTAAAGAAAGATGGAGACTTTGCATCCTTTATGTTTACATGGATGGAGCTGGAACATATTCTTCTTAGTAAAGTATTTCAGGAATGGAAAAAAATTATCCAATGTACTCGGCCCTACTATGTAAGTAATTTATAGCTTTCATATAACCCAACTATAGCCCAAGAATATGGGGAAAGGGGACAGGAGGAGGAGGGGTGGTGGGAGGGTGATTGGTGGGACCATGCCTATGGTGCATCTTACAAGGGTACATATGAAACTTTCTGTATATAGAATATAAATGTCTTAACATAATAACGAATAAAATGCCATGAGGCTATGTTAACCAGTTTGATGAAAATATTTCAAATTGTATGTAAAACCAGCACACTGTACCTCATGACTGCATTAATGTACACAGCTATGATTTAATAATAATAAAAAAACTAGGATCTGTAGAAAACTCTAATTAATCAACATAAAAAGAGTCAGCAGTCCTTTATATCAATGGGAAAGAGTGATGAATATAACCTTCTTCAAAGAAGACAGATGAATGGCTACCAAATATATAAAAAAATGCTCATTGTCCCTAATTAGCAGAAAAATGCAAATCAAAACTACCCTGAGATATCACCTAACCCCAGTGAGAATGGCCCACATCCCAAAGTCTCAAAGCTGCTGATGCTGATGTGGATGTGGAGAGAAGGGAACACTTTTACACTGCTGGTGGGACTGCAAACTAATAGAACCTTTTTGGAAGAAAGTATGGAAAACTCAAATTATATCTCCCATTTGATCCTGTGATCCCATTACTAGGCATCTATCCAGAAGAAAAAAAAGTTATTTTATCATAAGGACATTTGCACTAATGTTTATCACATTTCAATTTACAATTGCCAAATTGTGGAAACCACCTAAATTTTCATCAATCCAGGAATGGATTGGCAAGCTGTGGTATATGTATAGCATGGAATAGTATTCAGCCACTGAAAAAGATTCAGACTTTACATTTGTTTTAACCTGGATTGAGGTCGAACACATTCTTCTCAGTAAAGTATCCTGAGAATGGAGAAGCAAAAATCCAATGTGTTCACTTCTGATTTAAGTACACTGGATAACATAGCACATGATAGGGTATGGGGGGATGCAGGAGCTGAGAGAGGGAAGGAGGAAGGGCTGTGGAGTCTCAGTTTGTGACAAACCTCTTCAGGGTTGGACACAAATATAAGAGACACTTTACCTAACAAATGCAAAAAAAGTAAATAAATATTTAAAATTCAAATGGCTTCTTATTGTATTGTTCCCTTGACCAAAATAAAGTGTCCATCTTTGTCTTTGTTAACTTTAGTTTCTTTAAATCTGCTTGTATCTGAAAATAAGATTGCACTCCCTCCTTTCTTCTGATTCCTATTTGCTTGAAATAGTGTTTTCCATCCCTTAATTCTGATTTTTGATTTGTCTTTGAAGACTAGGTGTGTTGCTTGGAGATAGCATATGGGTTGATTGTGCTTTTTTTTTTTTTTTTTAATCCAATCAGCCAACCTGTGACTCTTCAGTGGAGAATTCAATCCATGGACATTTATTGAGAGAACTGATAAGTATGACAGAGTTCTGTTCATTCTATTTTGGGAAAGTCCATTGTGTAGTTTTATCCTTTGCACCATTGTGGAAGTTAAATTTTGACCTTTAGCTTCTGTTTGTTTAGTTTGCTGGTGGTCCATTGTGATGGTTAGTGTTGAGAATAGGTCTAAGTATTTCTTGTGGAGCTAGTCTTCTTGTGGCTAATTTCCTCAGTGTCTGTGTATCTGCAAAAGATTTGACTTCTCTGTCAATTTTGAAGGTTAGTTTAGCAGGATACAGAATTCTGGGCTGAAAATTGTTTAAGAATGTTGGATCTGGATGACTATGCTGGCTTGGAATGTTTTACTTGAAAAGTCTGCTACCACTGTAATGGCTCTGCATCTGTAGTCAGTTGTTGCTTACTCCTGGCTGCAGAATTTTTTCTTTTGTCTTGACTTTGGACGGTTTCATTACAGTATGTCTGTGAGAAACTCTGAGTTGATATGATGGGGCTCGATATCTATCTCAACAGAGTGTGTTGGCATCTTTAATAGGACTTAGGATGTTTTCATTTATGATAGTCTCCAGTAGGGCTTCCATTCATTTGGGACAATCTTCTAACCCTTCAGGGATCCCTATTATTGATTTGCTTGAACATTTCCTGGAGTCTTATAGTTCTCTAAATGACTGTTCTATTTCTTCTTTTCTGTCTCTTTGACTACCTAGATTAACTTGAAAACTTTTCCCTCTAACTCTGATGTTATTTCTTCTCCATGGTCTAATCTATTATTGATAAGTTTGTACTGTGTCTTTACATTCCCTGATTGTCTCTTTCATTTCCTTAAGCTTCACCATATCCTTTTTATATTCTACATATCTTTTGTCTGAGTTTTGGTTCTGGCATTCCATTTTCTCTTCCATTCCTTTTATTGTTTCTATCATCCATATTTTAAATTCCCTGTCTGTCAAATCCATTAATTCTTTATAGATGGAATCTTCTATATAGCTGTCTCATGTCCCATGGGGGGTGGCTCTGTTTTGGTTTTTCATGTTGCCCAAATTTTTCTGTTGGTCCCTCCTCATGTGTTCTTTCTTCTTGTTTACCTCCTTGTCCTCCTTTTTCTTTCTCACTTATTTCTTTGCTTCAAATTACCTTGTCTCTGAGTTTAGGTCTTGAAATAGCCTCTTGGTATAAGGTCAAAGGGAAGAGATGTGTAAAGCACAAGCAGGAAGAAACATGAGAAAAAGAAAGAAAGAAAAATAAAGAAGGAAAGAGAAAAAGCCTAGAAAAATAAGAAAAGAGAAGGAGGATGAAAAAAAAGCATTGCAGAACAGGAGAGAATGAGGACAGGAAGAGAGAATGAGAGTGATAGAAGAAATAGTATTGATTGGTATTGTGTTAAGGCCATGTCTGTAATTCAAAGATTTTGAGGGCCTAGGCTGGGTGGGTTTCTCAAAATCAGGAGCTCCTTACTAGCTTAAGCAAAACCAAACTCTTTCTTGTGACCAAAATACAGGAGTCCTTGCTCTTGAGGAAAGTAAATATGGAAGTTAAGAATACAACCAACCAAAAAAATTAGCAAAAATAAAATACAACAAAACAAATCCAAAAAAGCTCAAACAGCAGCAACATCAACATCATGGAAAAGAAAAAATATTTAAAAAGTAAACCAAAAATATTAAATACTAAAAAATAAAAAATTATATAAATACATATGTGTGTGTGTGTGTGTGTGTGTGTGTGTGTGTATATATATATATATCTCAGAAGGGACCAATTTTAATAGGAATATATGTTACAATGTGTCACTAGGAGTTGTGGTGGTGTTTTTTTTGAAGAGACAGAGAACATAGCCAATAACCTCTATGGTCCTTATTCCTAACTTACTTGCCCTCAATGATCACCTGATTATTTCCTTAGCTTTGAGACCCCACCAGGTTGAGATCTTAAGTCTCTCCACAATCCTTCATGGGCAGGTCTCACAGTGTCCCCTCACACTATATCCCTTGGGATGCGGAGTCCTTCAGCCTGTCCCAAGAGTGGAGTTCTGATCCCAGCAGGAGAAATTAAGATGGTAATGCCTTAGATCCCTGGTAAGACCTTATCACTACCTTCACATAATTGCAGCTCCCTGGCAGCTAAGACCTTCCCCAGTATGGCTGCTTCAGCAGCCACCAAACCAATGGCAAAACCACTCCACCCACTATACAAATCTGGTTGCTGTATACTGTTTGAGTCTGCCCACTCTTCCTAGCTTTCTACTCAATACCACAACCTTCCTGCCAAACCTGGAAAGGTTTCCTCATATCCCAGACTTCCATGTGCAGGCTGGTCAATCCCATTGGCTCCCAACCACTTGCTTAATGAGTCAGATTTCCACTGCTCTGGATCACATGCTTTATTTAGCTCACCACCACCTCATTGTGCTCCCTCAGCAATTACTCTGGGTAAGGTCCCCACTACAGGTATGGCTCAGTTCTCTCTTTATCCCCAGTTGTACTAGGAGAGCTCAGCCAAATGATACTTCTGGTCCATTATCTTGCTATATCCATCAGTTCTAATTTTGACTTTTTTCTTGGGATTGGTCTGTTTGTTACTGTAGTAGTGAGACTTGCCAAGGCATGGCCTGGGGCAAACAGCAACTACTGGTGTATACTAGCTCTTTGTCTGATCCAACTTGGGATCTTATCCTTACATACCTGGAATGCACTTTATAGTGTTTACAGAATTACATGAAAATTGTTTTTCCAAACTGCTGAGAAAGGCACAACTCTCCTATTCCTAGACATGCAGACTATTATACACCAAGACAAAAAATTGAAACTTAATTCCTTAAAAATTATCTTTATTTGTTCCATGATTTTAACAGTAATGTAAGTTAGAGATGTAGTAACGTAGAAAGAAGAAAATAAAAATTACTCAGAAATAAGCAACATCCATTTTTGTGTGCTTCTTTTGTATTTTAACATAGTTGAAATATGTTATATGTACAGCACAATTCTCTGTCCTGGTTTTTATACATAATCTTACCTCATAGCTATTTTTTAAACATTATTTATAAGCAGTATTTTAATGTAAAATAATATTTCATCATATAAATGTATGTCATAATTTGATATTGTAGTTTCAGACTTCTAATTTTTTGCCATTGTGTGATAAACACTTTTGTGGATAAAAATTCTGTACTTCAGATTACACCTTAGCTTAGAGTTACAAGAATGTACTGGCTGGATCAATGAGCAAGAACTATTAAGGATTTTTGGAAAGTATTGTCAAGTTATACTCCCAAAACTTAGCAGAAATTTGTATTCACTTATACTCATTTATGGATTTATGAGAAAAATCCAGTATGTCAGGGCAAAGTATCAGTGAGTCTATGTGCATATACTTGGAAATAAGTACATGGTAAACCTCAGAGTTTTAGAAATGACCCATTTCAACTAGCCTATGAGCAGGAATTAGATATTTTGGAACATTTTCTGTGGTATCTTTCACAGATGTACATCATACTTCTGCTTAAATACTTTCAATGAAATTTCATGGATTTGGGTTTTTTCTCAGTGGCTAAATGATTATTAAAATCTTAGTGCTTTCCAAATTACTGAATGAAAATTTGTATACTGATATTAACCTTTGTATTAACTTATAGAATATGCAGAATATGTCTACTGATAACTGACTCTTAGAATGCAAATACATTGTGAGAGAAATAAAAAGATCAGATCAGAAAGGTTAATAAAGGAATGAATAGTATATCTAAGTATGTTTTCTTTTTACAAAGTGAAAAGTATACTGATAGAATGATGAATAAAAGGACATGGAGAGTTTATTTTTTAAAAAGAAATGATTTTCGTTTATTACTTGTGATGCTTCTTTGACCAATGTAAAGTGTTATAGATAACTATTTTAAATACACAAGGAATTCACAGGAAATACTTTGTAGTTTAAGTAAAAATAAGATGTCTAGAAATTAAGTACATTTTTGTTTAAACTTGATTCATTTATTTGTACTAAAGTAGCACATTTGGTAACACCCCATTTATCTGGTCATTTTCCAGAATAAGATGGAATTTTCCAGGTAACTGATCATAAATTAGTTTTCCAGGTAATTGAATCATATACCTTCAAGGACTAAAATCTTTTAAATTTAACCACTTTTGCTGGACATTTTTATGAAATATATATTTTCTATCTTCTTAATTTCCTGTGTCTTTAATCAAAGGTTATTCAATGTAATTTGACCTATTTTCTTATGACTATTTTTTTTTAACATGAAGTAGGTGAGTTTTATGCTTACTTAAAAACTTTTTTTGGTGTTTCTTGGTCAGATTATTAATAAATACCATTTCTTCTGCTGTTGTTCTCACCTTCAATAACTCTTCTTTCTCCCTTATTTTATTCTGTAATTTTAAAAAGAAATTTATGTTCCATGGCTTGTACAACCAAAGTTATTAGGTTTTAGTGTTTGTGGTAAATCAAAATGCAAGAGAATCAGGGTGAGGGCCTAAGGAAGTAAGGGCATGGTTTAGTGCTGTTTCTTTTTGCTAGTTGTGTCATCCTTTCACATTTTCCCAGCTTGCTTCTGGCTTTGGACTTTGTTCTGAAAGGTTGATCATTGTCAGGTTACTGACTCAGGGTATGTTACATCTTATCTTGTACATTCACCTTTTCTTCATAGGTGTGTAAATACAGCCTGAATGGAGTATTCTGGGAATCACTCATGCAGTTGTGATAGAACTCAGTTTCTTCAAGTCTTCTATCTCCAAGTCTAAAGTGTTTCTACTGTAACTATCATGATAATTCCAGGTAGTTATTATCAACATTCTTAATAAATAAAAAACAGAACAAACAAAAATCTATGTTCTTTCTTGATGAGATTCTTGTTGCTCATCCTCTAACCTAGGCTATTAAACTATTCATTGTAGACTTCTTCACATCTGGCATTCTGAGTTACTAAAGCCTTGTCTGATTTACAGCCTGAATATTTCTAGATTCTTGCCTTCTCTCCTTTCTTGTTATATGGCTCTGTTTTAGTGCCTTTTGCTTTCTCTCCCTGTCTCCGGACTCATTTTCCTTAAAAACACCATCTATTTGGCCAATAAACATAAAGGAGAGAATAAACAAACATGAACACCTGAAGGGTATAGAGAGTAAGGTACCAATGGGGAGAAAATCTAAATACCCAAACATGGAGAATAATTGAACTATGTATATAAACATGTGAAGAAAAATGATTTAGTCACAGCCAACTTAAACCATGGAATCAACATAGAATATAACACAGTGAAAACCCTGTGTGCATATGATATATAACATAAACATCTCTTAGTTTAAAGATTAATGAATGTTATTAGTGATCTATTTACAACATGGGGCAATACTAAGTAACTAATATAGACAATGCTGGAGAATGTGAGCTTTATTAATTGAATTGAAAAAATGGTTAAGACAACTCATTGATAAGACAAAAGGAACTGAGTTACTCAAACTTGAAAAAGAAAGGTCAAGGGGGAACTTACATATAACTTTTGAATATATAAATGTCATTATTCTGAGGGTGATACATAAATGAATTCTGTGTATTCCCCAAATCATAAGGATTTATAAGCAATGTTTTAAGTGTCAATATCTTTATTTTTATAACCTTAACATTTTCTATATTAAGTAAATTATCATTGTAAGTTTAAAATGAAAAATATTACTAGGTATTCTGTTTATCCTTAAAATATGGAAATTCATGTTCTAGGAATTTGGGAGGATTATTGCTCTGATAATTTCCTTTTTTGTCTTTAATCTCTTTTTAGAAGTCTTCCCAATTTCTTGATGAATTTGCTGTATTAATCCTCCAATTTTTGCCTATTTTTCTTTTATCTATCTCTTTGGTTACCCTCATATCATTGTTTCATAATATTTTTTTTCTTAGTTATCTAAAGATACTCAATTTCTTTCCTTTATTTTCTTAATTGCATCTGTTTCTTCTTCCTGTTTTCAAAATTTTATTTAAATTTTATTGTGGTGGTAAGAACTCATAATACGAGATTTACCCGCTTAACAAGTTGTTTTAAAGTGTATAATATGATATTGTGAAAGGTACAATGTTGTATAGCAGATCTCTAGAATTTACTTATCTTGGATTACTGAAACTTTATATCCTTTGATTAACTATGCTTTTAGTCCCTTCCATAGCACCTGACAGCCACTATTCTGTTCTCTGCTTCTGTGAGTTTGATTATTTTAGGTAACTCATATAAGTGAAATTACATAGCATTTTGTTTTTTGTGACTAGGTTATTTTCCTTAGCATGATATCTCTTAGCATAAAGTTCATCCATCTTGTCACTAATATTCAGCCTTAGAAAAAGGAAGGAAGCACCTAAATTCAATAGCAGATGAATGGATAAATGTAATATATATACATATATATTTTTAACAAACAAACATGGACACCTGAAGGATATAGAGATGTAATATATACATATATATAATGTAATGATATATATGTTTATAAATTACATTTATATGTTCTGGCTTTGGACTTTGTTCTGGAAGGTTGATTATTGTTAGAATGTTGGTAATAATTACCTGGAATTATCATGATAGTTACAGTAGAAACACTTTAGACTTTGAGATAGAAGACTTGAGGAAACTGAGTTCCATCACTACTGTATATAAGCATGGGTGATTCCCAGATATTATATATATATTACATTCATCTGCTACTGAATTTAGGTGCTTCCATGTTTCCATGTCTTGGCAATTGTGAGTAATACTGCATTGAACATGGGAATGCAGATATCCATTTGAGATTTTGATTTCACTTCCCCTGGGTACATATCCAGAAGTGGGATTGCTGGATTGTGTATGGTTATTTCATTTTTAAATTTTTTGAGGACCTCCATACTGTTTTCTATAATGGTTTTTGAATTTTGCATTCCAACCAACAGTTTATAGATTTCCAGTCTCTCCACATTCTCACCAGCACTTACTGTCTTTATTTATTTATTTACTGGGGGGTAGTGGCTATCCTGACAGGTGTGGGGTGTACTGCCATTTTTATTTACATGTACCTTTGTCCTTTATTATTTGTTTGGTTTTGTCTCTGCCTTTAATGTTGGAAACTTTCCTCTATTGTCTTTTGGTTGATAGTTGCCCCTTTGTAAACTCTTTGTATGTGAATATGACTGATGTGCCTTTTTATAGGGTGATACATCTTATTTCACTGGCATTGTACAGCTATATAGATAGTTCTCTCATTACATATTAAGTTCTCCATCTTTACCTAGCAAAACTAGAAATTTATTGAAATTAAGCATAAGAAAGACTTAAATTCTGGGAATGTAGACAGCACATTGAATTCTCATGGAATTAACAATTTCGGAAAGCTTTTTAATTATTTTTTTTTTAAAACATTACTTTTATCTGTAATGTTTTCAGTGTGGGAGATTTTGTTGGAGGAATTGGGAATAGAGTCCTTTTTTTTTAAATAGGGAAGGTGTTGTTTTAGAAGAATTCCAATTCCACTTTCCCAAAGTTTGCCATAGTTTTGAGGTTAAATTGAATTTAAATTAACAAATTATAGCATATATTTTCTTCTGGTAGAATTACTATCCATTTATATGATTGGGAATGCCTACTAAGTGATACTTCATTACTGCGATCCTTAATTAGGATGAAATAATGGGTCATTTTCTTTATTCTCCTAAAGTTAATTGTAGGGAAACCATTTCATCTAAAAATAACTTAAATGTTTTAAACCAATGTAAAAAATGTGCAGATATTGGAAAGAGTATTCACTATTTTTATAGAAAGAGCAGTGATAAATATTTTCTCAAAATTGTTTTATTCATAGATGCTACGGTCTTATAAAGTAAGAAAGATGCACTTACCCTTAAGGTTTAAATTAATAAAATGTACCAATTTATTTTAGAACTATCAAAGCCAATAAAATAAAAAAGCTTACACATTAACTTTCATTAGTGTGATTGTGTTAAATGTGGTTAGTTCTTTTATCAAAACATGGGAAGTCTGTGGTATGCTATAAAGAGACCACTTGTCTATCTTTTAATTTAAAAAGAAAATGTATATTCTAATTATATGCACTAGTGTTGAATGTTACATAGTTTATGGCTCTTATTCTTAATTTTAACAGCATTCGATTACCTTATACCATATGGCTGCAGTGTGTTGTATGGAAAGAAAGCTTTACTGAGAATCAACCAGGCTCAGTTACACTACTGATGAGCTGTGCGACTTTATGCAGTTTCTTAACTTCTGGGCTTTAAAGTTTTCTCAGCTGTGAAGTGAGAGCCTTCTATAGCATGATCCCTTAGAATTCCTGTTTGTAGTATTCCTAGATTATATGACAAATTACGTCTATATAGGACTTTCTTTTTCAATTAATAAATGAATAATGGAATTTTTAAAAATGTTTGTATATTTGTTTATGTACATATGCTTGCGTACATGTACACATATGGTTAAATACATATGTAAACTCATGGCTAAAAATTCAGATAGTGTTAAAATACATAAACTGAAAAATGAGTTTGTCACCATCCTCAAAACATATTTTAAAACAAGTCTTTAGTGACAAAACTATAATTGCTAATGGTTTCTTGCAAAAATTCTCCCACATGAGTTAATATATGCACATAAACTACAGTCTAGTACCAGCATCTTACATTTTTTCCTTAACATCTTTGCAGTGATTTTACGTACAACACATTCCAGAACACATTTATTTCTGATCAATGTCTCGTAGCTATAATTTATAAATTAGTAAGAAATTTAAGTTGTCTTTTTTTCTGAAATCTTAATTTTATCCCCTGCATATTTGAATTGTATTAGCAGAATAATTTAAAAAAAATCTATGCCTAGAAAAATGTCTGGAAGTAAAGCAGATGTTAACAATATTTGTATTGGGAGGTGAATTTGAAATGATTTTTTTTTCCTTTTCATTGTGATTTTCTGTATATATTTCTAATATATATACAGTTGATACTTTATTGGGAAAAATTCACTTTAATAAGAAATACCATACTATTAAGAAGTAATTATCAATCAGTAGTTATTTAATTGAATAATAAAACTGTATTCTTTATTGACTATTAAATCATACACCATTAAAAATATTTTTTTCCCTTTTTTTTGAGACAGAGTCTCACAACATCACCCTTGGTAGAGCCATGGTATCACAGCTCACAGCAACCTCAAACTCTTTGGCTTAGGCGATTCTCTTCCCTTAGACTCCCTAGTAGCTGGAACTACAGGTGCCTGCCACAATGCCTGGCTATTTTTGTTTTGGTTGTAGTTGTCATTGTTGTTTAGCAGGCCCAGGCTGGGCTCGAACCCACCAGCTTGGTACATGGGTGGCTGGCACGCTACTCACTAAGCTATAGGAGCCAAGTCATTTTCCCTATTTTTTAATTGAAGTATAGTTTACATATAATAAAATGCGCAGATTTTACCTATACCCTTTGATGATTTTTTTTATCCACTGTATTAAAATATAAAACATTCCAGCAATCTCATAAAATTTCTTCAAGTCCCTTTTAAATCTGTCTCTTCCCTCTACCCAGCCAACTACTGATGTGAGATTTCCTTGATTGGAAACACAGTTGGAAGGAAGGATGATCTCAGATTATAAGGATTTTTTTATATTTTATTCCCATATGTGAGATCTCCACTCTAGCACCATGATTTGTTGGATTTGTGAAGTGTTACAAAAGAAAAATCTGGTCTTTTGTCAGCAAATATTCATTAGGCAGCTACTGTGATCAGACACTCTTATAAGCAGACTGTTGACTGTGAACAGTGGATGTGGGATGATTTCTCTGCACTGGGGAGTCAGGGAACTTTAGATATCGGCATTTTGAAGCATTTTGAGCACAATCTCCAGAGCAGATTCCACTACTTCTCTGCCTGGAAGGTGACAGCCTGGCTGCCATGAAGTTTAGTTGGAGGGTATATGCATAAATCCTTGTAATCAATCTGTTGCCAGTAAAGCATCCTGGCCACAACTATCTCAAAGTCTCCCTCTTCTGAGAATGAACATCCAGTGCTTCTTTAGGATAGAAGAGGGCAAAGGGCTCCAGATACTGATTGTTTTTTAATGGTCTTTCAAGTAACTTTCCTTATTTTGGTTCCCCTTCACTCTGGGATGGCTCTAGCCATCAGTCTCTAGAGCCTCCAAAGGGGAGATTTTGTGCAATAAATTCAACTGGCTGTTTGTTTTCCCCATCTCCAAATTAGGATTCAGGCTTTGTGGTCAGCTCTTACCTCTTCTGGTGCTATAACATTTTCCACCTGTCTTCAGGTGGAAATGTCTACACCATTATGTATTCTCTTGTGTCTCCACCTCTAAAAGTCTAGATGGTAGAAATGTCCACACCATTATGTACTCTTGTGTCTCTACCTCTAAAAGTTTATCTTGGAAGGACTTTTTTCTCCTACGTACAGATCTCTTGTTAATTTTGTCTTTTTACTAATAAATATCTTTCTATTCTGAAACAGATTCTGAAATAATGCATTTTTATTTTTTCTGTAAATCAATGTCATTTTGCTCCTAACACTTTTATATTGCCCTGTCAACAAATTATCCTCATTCATTTTTAAGGTAAGTCCCTCCTTACCTAGAAAGGAGGATGGTGTCAGATTGTGAGGTACCTTGGATGTCATGCTAAGGGATTTATGTTGTATTCCTTATAAGGTGGGAGTTGATGAAGCACATATACTCTCTTGTGTCTACCCCATCAGCTGCTTCTGTGCTAAGCTCCGTTGCAGAACTTAATGAAGGAGGACCTAGGAGAATGGCCCATTCAGGCCCAGATCAAGAGGAAATCACATACGTGGTTGGATAACATCTTAAGGACTAGAAGAGGGCCTAGTAGTCCGAAAAGCACATTTATAGTGCTGGCATGATTTTATAGGTATAGGCCCAAAAAGGCAGAAGGAGTCTTCTTGAGAGTTTTTTGCTAGATGCTGTTTCCTTTTCCTCTCCTGTCCCCTAAGTTGGTATGTCACTTCAACCTAGTCACTAATTGATGTGGCTGAGCTCATAAGAAATAGCTTTTGGTTTTATTGTTTGTTGTTTGAATATTTCCTGCTACCAATATGCAGAGAAGAAGACCCAAGAGGGAAGCTTTTTAGTAGCTCCTTGAGTTTTTCAATTGCTCATACCACTTATTTCCAAGGTTGATAATATTTTTTGTTCACAAGGAAGAGAGAGTAGGCTGGGGTATCCTCTTACTTGTACTCACCATGAACATGGCTATATAGATAACTGGCTTTTCCAGTTAGTGCTTAGTGTTTAGCAATTGCTTCAAAGATTCTTTCTCTGTATAAATTAAAACAGTTATTTGTATTTCTATGAGATTTTATTATTTTTTTTTCTTTGTGGTTTTTGGCCACGGCTGGGTTTGAACCCGCCACCTCCGGCATATGGGGCCAGCGCCTTACTCCTTTGAGCCACAGGCGCTGCTCTCTATGAGATTTTAATAGGAAAGTGAGGGAGGAACTGTTGGGCCCTTTATCTGGAGTATTCCAAGATAAGTTTCTTGCAGGAGTTTTAGTTTGGACCAGCTGAATTTGTGCCAGTTTGGGAAGGAATATTCACCATGAGATAGATCCTTACAGTCTGGAGCTTAGCAAAGAGTAATAGACTTTCCTAGATCCTTCAGAGCAGGGTCATATCTCATTTGTATTTGGAACAATGGCATCTGGCATATTTTTTGGCACATTATAGGTGCCCAATAAACAGCTGTAAAATGAACAAGTGAGATAGTTATCATTATGACGCTCATATATGTCCAGAAGAGTTGTAGGCATAAATGAGGTTAGGAAGAGTTATTGCACACATTTCATGGTTCTCCCATTCAGTGCATGCAGGATCTAAATGAATGAAGAGTGCCATTTTAGGATGATAAATGGTAGCTGATATTTGACCTTGGTGTAGAGTTAGAGAATGGCAGGTGGGAAAACATGTGCCTTATCTAGTGAGACTATTGCTGTTTGCAGCCAGTAGGCATAATGACACAGTTTCTAATTTTTTATATTTAAGTAAAACTCTGGATAGTAGTATAAATAATCTTTCAAATTAAAATTTATGATAATTTGAGGCAGAAATTAAACATATATATGGGTCATATTTTGTCCTAGACCTTCACATTGTCACCTCTGGTAAACCAAACAAAAAGAGGCCCACGTTGCCAAAATCCTGCGTTAAAGGGGAAGGTAGAAAATGTCCTTCAACTAGATTGAGAAGGAAGCACTGAAAGAAGTAGAAAAGAAAAAAAAAAGAAGTAGAAAAGAAATGAATCTGAATCTAGAAGAAAAGGCATGTAAAAAGTCTGGGCAAGATTGATAAATATCTGCTATGATACATGCTATGGCAAAGTCAAATAGTTAGTGAATTGTTCATGAATGCAGAGAGAATGTGATTACATTATGTAGCTAGTTTTGATCTGGTATAAATGTGGTAAAGACTATAACTTAATTATCAATTGGACCAAACTTATTTTTACAGTTGTCAAGTTTATATAAATTAATCATTTTAAAAACCATCATCTATATATTTATAATAAACACTTTAAAAGAATATTTATAATATTTCAAGGAATTTACATGAAGCTATCAAGGAATCACTATTTTTATATCCTCTGTGATAGGATGGGATTCCATCTGTCTGTCAGGGGGAAGTTATGACTGTAGATCCTAATTCAGAAAGTTTTATTTTACTGGAGGAAAGCCCAGTTGAAATCCCAGTGTTAATTTCCTGTCATGTTAACTACCAAAGAACAAATTTCCAAAGTCTGTTAAACATTGACATAATCATTTTGATTTGTTAAATTTGATGTATTTTTCAGGTAACATATACATTTTTAATTCAAAATTGAACAAAGTATATCATTGAGCATAATTAAATATATATAATAGATTGAACTAATACAAAATGTTTTCTCTTTTACATTAATTGCTGAAAGTTACAATTAATTATGTTACTCTAACGAGTGCTTTGTACAAGTTAGACATTATGTAGTAGAACAAACAAAATCCACTTACTAAATTCCTTCCATGTACTTCCATATTTACAAAGCCATATAAATGATTTGTTATTATCACTATGTTAAAAAGTAAAGATGGTATACTAATGTAAGCCATAGACCGATCATTCTGTGTATGTGTATGCCTCTATGCTTTTTCCCATGTGTTTACTTGCCTATGCCTGGAACATTCCAACTACTCTCAGCCTTTCTTCCTTCTAATTTTTGTTGTAAAGTCCTGTATATGCTCCAGGGACAGTTTAAAATGTTATTCCTTCTGTAGTGATCACTATCACCTTCTTATCACTGTACCCATAATATTTTGTATGTACCATAGATATACCACTTATCAAATAATTTTTTTGATATTTATCTTTTCCACAAGACTGAACTCCTAGAAGTCAGGCATTTAGACATGTATCTGATATAGGGAAGATTTTTAACAAATGATTGTTGAATTAGGTTGAATTCATTCAGTAAGACAGATATCATCCCAGTGTATAAATTAGGCAAATAAACTAATAACCCAGTGTGTTATTGAAGAAGAATTAAGCTTAACAGTAATAGGAGATAAATGTCCTTGTATATTATATAATTCAAACACAGGAATAAAAAATAAGAACCTTTAAGATAAGGACTACATATGTACTTAAGCCTTTGTAAGCTAATTTAAAAATATAACACTAATGATATTTTATTATATTTCATGTTGATTTATGATTTATTTTTATTTTATTATTATTATTATTTTTTGAGACAGAATCTCACACTGTTGCCCTGGGTACCGTGTCATGGCATCACAGCTCACAGCAACCTCAAACTCTTGGGTTTAAGTGATTCTCTTGTCTCAGCCTCTCACGTATCTGGGACTATAGGCACCTGCCACAACACCTGGCTACTTTTTTTTTGTTTTTGATGTTGTTGTAGTTGTTGTTGTTTAGCTGGCCTGGGTCGGATTTAAACCTGCCAGCCTGGGTGTATGTGGCTGATACCCTACCCACTGAGCTTATTTAGTTTTTGATAATAAATCAGTGACAAACTCAAATTTTTATTTAGAATAATAAATTTCTCTAATAATCTGCAATAGATTTTTGATTATTTTATAATCTGATATTATAGTTTAGATATGCCATAAATACAGTGAGGACTTTGAAGTCTATCAACTGTAAAAATTTCACATATCACATCTTAGAACATTACTTTCTTCCCAACATCAGTGTTGGAAAGCTGATTCTTTATCTCCAAAAGATCTTTCTCAACCTGTACTTTTTTGTAGAGGTTTGAACATGAATCCTGCTTTACACAGGCCTATGTAGCCATAAGCTTTTCTGCCAGGCTCCTGGGCAGAGCCCTAGGTCTTTCAGAGAGAGGGACCCAGTTAATAGGGGCTCTTGTAGGAGACATTTTTGTATACCCAGCTCATGTTATCATGCCTGGTGTATTGTAGGTTAGCATTTAATAAGTATTTAATCTTAATTAAAATGGCATTGATATTTTAATAAAATTATTAAAATAAAAATACTTAAATATTAAGATTTTAATCTGTAAAAAGAAAAACACCTTATAATAGCTGTTAGATATACCTTATAGTACTATTGTCTCTCTTTAAACCTCTCTTAGAAACTGTGTGGTAGGTTAGTTTTATTCTTTGATTACTAGAAGTAACTTCAAAGAAGGCATAGAGCTTTAAAAAGGGCCTCTTTCAAGTACAAGTGGAAAAATAAGAAGAAAACATCAAAGACAAAGACTTCTAAGAAGGAAAGGAAAAATTGATACACCCTCTTTTCAAAAGTTTCCCAAAAAGCAAGACTAGGAAAAAAGAGGAGAGTCTAGATCTTGCTAATGGCATCCTTTACTTCCTTACCTGCCTATTCTCATTTTCTAATGCCAAGAGTTTATTTTGGGTAAACTAACCTTCATGGTGAGGTTGTATTTATTGTTGTTCTACTTATCTTCATATTGAGAAAAGATTAGAGATAATGCCTGTTAGTTTTTCAAAGTTTTTTTGCCAGAATGTGTTGTACTGTATGTTCAAGCTCACTTTATTTTAGTTTTGAAAGTTGATGAACTGATGTTTCTACCACTAGCAAAAAAAATTGAGATGTTACCATAGGGAAATGGTCATTGAAATGGCATTTGTGATAGGATTTAACCTTTCAAAAAAAAAGATCTCATTTTGCTTGGCTTCCTGTTATATTCAGTGTGTTTAATTTCTGTTTTATTAATCATTGTCTGTGGTTAGTGTGAGGGGAAAGCCACAGGGCCAGACCCCTATCCTATAGAGGAGCCATTCTTATTAAAGAGATGGCTCTCAATTCTGGAAGGAGCAGGAAGCGGAATGGGCTCCCAGTGGGGAGCAGGTAACTTCCTTTCTCATGGTCTGCTCTTAGCTATGGATATCTTTCTAGGGCCTATTACTAATCATGGGTATTAAAAATAACACATAGGCACATAAGGCAGGTTTGGAAACATATAAGATGTCCATTTGCTTACATCTAAGAAAATAAATTGGAATGGTATTTAATGTTTCTCAGCAAGCAAAACACTGAGTTTGTTTATCATAATTGTGTTATGAATGCTTAGACATAGGCAGTAGTTATGCGGTCTTCACTTGTGTAATGTGTTTTAAATTGATGTTCATATGTCTTCAATTCTATTTTTGGTGTAATCTGTACAACAGATTTTTTTCAGAGCATTTAATGTATATTCTGAATTGCTTCTAAATATTCATTTATTGGTTACTTGATGATGAAAACACCAACAGGAACATCTAAGTTCTAAAAACTTTGTTTTTATTATTAAGATGAGCTGTATTTTATTTTTGAAAAATGATCATTTTTCTACTCATAAATTATTATCTATGCTACTGTTCAACTTATTTAATTCCTCAACCATGATGATTCCATAGTTTTTATATTTGAATTATTTTTCTCATATATTGTGTTATCCTTGGCTAAACAGTTTTTTCATTAGTAAATGCTTTTGACAATCTGGCCTTTACAACATCAATTTCATTTTTAAATGCTGTGGAGAATTCTTGACTGCTTATAAATTTTCTAGTATAGTTCTGTAAGAATTCTTCACTTCCCAAGGACCATATGTATCTGTCTTAGTTCCTAACAGTTTATAAGTGCCAGAATAATTTAGAAGGCATTTTTTCTTTGCAACTCAATTTAAAGTAGAACACATTTGCCATAAAAAGTGATGTAGGAAATAGCATGGATCAAGCAGCTATAAAATGACAGCAACCTCAAAAGCAGCTAAGGCCTGCAAAGAGCATGACACTGGGGGTTTTGTGGATATGACCTGAGTTCTGGCCACACTCAAATGAAGTATGAGGCCTCTCTTATTCACTACCTATTTCTTGGCTTCAGTTTCTTTACATGGAAAATGAGATGTTGGTCTAATGATGCTCCAAGGTAAGTCATTGATTCTAGACTTTAGCTTCTAGAAGTTCAACATGAACATTGACAACTTATCTAGTCTTAATATTCTTCTTTGAATCAAAGCACATTTTGAGATTGCATTCTGAAAAAAATCAGAGGAACTAGGCTATGCTACAAGACTGAATAACCAAAAATCTTAGTGGCATAAAACAAGTTTATTTCATGCTTTTGGTGCACTTTGAGTCTGGGCAGGGTGGAGTATTTCTGTTCATCACAGTCACTCAGGGACCTGGACTGTTGGAGCAGCCACCATTTCAAACACTGTTGATAGTGTCAGAGGGAAGAGAAGTGCAGCAGACATATGTACAAAAAGTCTCACATTATGAACAAAACGTGGGCCATCTTTAGGTCTGAGTATATGACTTGTATTCCTGATGAAAGTGCGTGTATTTTCATAATAATAACATATTATAATGGTTTACATGGTAACAATAATATAGTGTAATACTATAGTAATAATATTACCTCTGCCCTATAATAATAAATTATGGAAACTATTGTGCTTTTTTCTTTTAATTCAAACAGAACATAAAGACAAACTCATGTAAAAATTTAGATAGGAGATGTGAGAAATTTCAAAAGAGAATATTAAAGGTTAACACTCGTCAAATGTTGTATCATTATCTTGCATACTGAAAGGACCATCTTTGAGACAAGAAGGTAGGCTAACGTAAATCAGAAAGATGATGGAGTGATGGCTAGAGAATCAGGAATTGATTCTGTTGCTAGAGGAAGAAAGCTTACCACTGAAGTCAGTTTCTTGAAAGAAGTATCCAGGGTTATTTGCACAGCCTTATTTTCCCATCATAAACAGCCTTACCACAGCTGATGTTCTCACTAACTGCATGGTAAACATTTGTAAACTGATCAATCTTAGGATCTTGCTTCTCCAGCTTAGCAAATACTTGTTCAGAGAAACAAAAAGTTTTAGCTAATTCTTTTGTAATAAGGTTTCTTGGCTCTGGGTCTTCTCATTTGTCATGTTCTTGTGTTTCTGTCAGTTGCTTCTCTATGAGACTAGCATAAAGATGCTTATGCCATGTGTGTTTGTTTACATGCACAGAAGAAACTAGTTCCTGAATTATTAATTATTTAATTATAAATTATCCTTAGGGGGAGCCTTGGGAGCCTATTGATAAATATGGAATGCCATAAGTCAGGTTTTTGTTACCTGGAGACTGCCTATATATAATTCAGTGGCTCCTAAAACTTCTACTTGCCAGTAAGTTTGTAACTTATGCCTTTATTTCATTGGCTGCAGCAAGTGATTGAGGGGCAGGAGAGTGTGGTCCTGACAGAGCCAACAGGGAAGTGGGGCTACATGTGGGTAGCAGGATTGACACCACAATTTATAGAAGGCTGCTTCTGACCAAAGCCAACTTAAGATAAAGTGTGTTTGTTTTGTTATTGTTGTTCTTTTCTTTTGTTTTGTTTTTTTTGTTTTTTGAGACAAAGAGTCTCAGTCTGGGTAGAGTGCTATGGCATTATACCTCACAGCAACCACCAACTTTTGGGCTCAAGATATCCTCTTGCCTCAGCTTCTTGAGTAGCTGGGACTACAGGCACCTGCTACAAGGCCTGATTAGTTTTCCTATTTTTAGTTAGAGATGAGGTCTTTCTCTTGCTCAGCTGGTGTGAAATTCCCGAGCTTAGGCAATCCACCTGCCTTAGCTTCCCAGAGTATTAGGATTATAGGTGTATGCCACCTCCCCAGCTGAAGATGGAGTTTTTATTGATATCTAACAGACTTTTGCAGGTCACATTTTCATATTGTGCACAGTGGCAATGACAGTGGTGTCAAAGTTATGAGGGACAGGCAAAGACATTACATGGTAAGCAGAGAAGTACATGAGATTGATGAAAGGATTAGAAGATGAAGAGTGGTGTATGTACCAAATAGCCATTTCAGCAGGATTTCAAATGGCCTAGTATTGGTGACCAATTCTAGGTCAGGATGATATTAAACATTTGGGGAAAAGAAAAGATTAATGTAGATTCAATCCTACCATGTTGGGAACTGTAGGCATCCTTATACTTGTCCACTTCATAAGTCTCGTTACTTCCTTCAAGGCTTAATTCAATATTATTTATTTACATGTGTTTTTCCCAATTAAAATGTGAACTTCTCCAGAGCATTTTTCTGTCCTTTGTGCCTAGTACATACTTTAAAGGCACTATGTAAATATTGAATTGAAACCAGCTGGCAGTCCTTTCCTGGGTCCTCATGTACCTGTAGTTCCCTGGATTGTTCATTGCACTAGGTCAGGGCCAGGCACAGGATTGGTTCTGGTAGAAGCAACTAAAGCAAGATGGCATTTCTAAGAATTCTGGATGCTGCTATATTAATTTTAGTGGAGCCAAGTAAGGGGTAATAAAATTGTACTTTGAGATATAAACTGTGAAAAGGAAAAATTAGATTTGTACCTAAAATATAACTTTTGTTCTGTTTAACATATGCAAGTCCATAAACATTATTCACCATATCAACAGAAGAAAAAACAAAGACCATATGATCCTCTCAATAGATGCAGAAAAAGCATTTGATAAAATCCAGCATCCTTTTCTAATTAGAACACTGAACAATATAAGCATAGTTGGCATATTTCTTTTTTTTTTTTTTTTTTTTAGATGGAGCCTCAAGTTATCCCCCCTGGGTAGAATGCCATGGCATCACAGCCCATAGCAACCTCCAACTCCTGGGCTCAAGTGAGTCTCCTGCCTACGCCTCCCAAGTAGCTGGGACCACAGGTGCCCGCCACAACGCCCGGCCATTTTTTGTTTTTTTTTGGTTGCAGCCATCATTGTTGTTTGGTGGGCCCAGTCTGGGGATTCAAACCCGCCACCTTAGGTGTACGGCTGGTGCCTTAGCCGATTGAGCCACAGGCGCCGAGCCATATTTCTTAAACTGATTGAAGCTATCTATGACAAACCCACAGCTAATATTTTACTGAATGGAGTAAAACTGAAAGCTTTTTCACTGAGAACTGGAACCAGACAAGATTGTGCTGTATTGCCACTACTGTTGAACATAGTGATGGAAGTTCTAGACTATACAATTAGGCAAGAGGAGGAAATAAAGGGCATCAAAATGGGAACTGAGGAGGTCAAACTCTCCCTCTTTGCTGATGATATGATCTTATACTTAGAGAACTCCAAAGACTTAACCATAAGACTCCTGGAAGTCATCAAAAAATACAATAATGTCTCGGGATATAAAATCAATGTCCACAAATTAGTAGCATTTGTATACACCAATAACAGCAGAGATGAGAGGCTAATTAAGGACACAACTCCCTTCACCATAGCTTCAAGGAAAATGAAATACCTAGGAATATACCTAACAAAAGAGGTGAGGGCCCTCTATAAAGAAAATTATGAAACCCTAAGAAAAGAAATAGCAGAGTATATTAACAAATTGAAGAACATACCATGCTCGTTGTAGCTGGGAAGAGTCAACATTGTTAAATGTCTGTACTTCCCAAAGCAATCTACCAATTCCATGCCATCCCTATTAAAATAACAAAATCATACTTTCAAGACTTGGAAAAAATAATTCTTCGTTTTGTATGGAACCAGGAAAAACCCTGTATAGCTAAGGCAGTTCTTACTAATATAAACAAAGGTTGGGGCATCAGCATACCAGACTTTAGGCTA
This sequence comes from Galagoides demidoff, assembly GCA_963574575.1. Classification (NCBI taxonomy): domain Eukaryota; kingdom Metazoa; phylum Chordata; class Mammalia; order Primates; family Galagidae; genus Galagoides; species Galagoides demidoff. The sequence continues at coordinate 24,103 of CAUYQV010089917.1, forward strand.
TGCTACAAGGCCATAGTGATTAAAACAGCATGGTACTGGGACAAAAATAGAGATATAGACATTTGGAATTGAATAGAAAACCAGGAAATGAAACTAATATCTTACAGCCACCTAATCTTTGATAAACCAAATGAGAATATAACACTGTGGGAAAGAATCCCTATTCAGTAAATGGTGCTGGGAAAACTGGATATCCACATGTAAAAGACTGAAACTGGATCCGCAACTTTCTCCACTCACAAAAATTGATTCAAGATGGATAAAAGACCCAAACTTAAGGCATGAAACAATAAAAATCCACACAGGAAAAACACTTGAAGATATTGGCTTGGGAAAGACTTTATTTTTTCTCATATTTTTTAATTTTTTTTATTAAATGATAATTATGTACATTAATGCAATTTTGGGGTACAGTGTGGTGTTTTCACATACAATTTGAAATATTTTCATCAAACTGATTAACATAGCCTTTATGTCATTTTCTTAGTTATTGTGTTAAGACATTCATAGTCTACTCTTAGAAAGATTCACTTGTACCCTTGTAAGATAAATCATAGACGTGATCCCTCCAATCACCCTCCCTCCACCCATTTCCCCTACTCTTCTCCTTCCCCTCTCCCTGTATTCATAGGCTGTTATTAGGTTATAGATTTCATACAAAAGCTATAAATTAATTTCCTAATAGGGCTGTATACATTGGATACTTTTTCTTCCATTCCTGTGATACTTTGCTAAGAAGAACACTTTCCAGCTCCATCCATGTAAACATGAAGGATGTAAAGTCTCCATCTTTCTTTATGGCTGCATAGTATTCCATGGTGCACATATACCACAGTTTGTTGATCCATTCGTGGATCGATGGGCACTTGGGTTTCTTCCATGACCTGGCAATTATGAATTGGGCTGCAATGAACATTCTGATACAAATATTTTTGTTGTAATGTGGTTTTTGGTCTTCTCGGTACATACCTAATAAAGGAATTGCAGGATCAAATGGCAGGTCTATTTTTAGTTCTCTCAGTGTTCTCCAGATGTCTTTCCAAAAGGAATGTATTAGTTTACATTCCCACCAGCAGTGTAGAAGTGTTCCCTTTTCTGCAAATCCACGCCAGCATCTCTGGTTTTGGGATTTTGTGATAAGGGCTAATCTTACTGGAGTGAGGTGATATCTCAGTGTAGTTTTGATTTGCATTTGATGATTAAAGATGGTGAGCATTTTTTCATGTATCTGTGGGCCTTGTGCCAGTCTTCTTTTGAAAAATTTCTCTTCAAGTGCCTTGCCCACCCTGAGATGGGATCACTCGTTTTCTTGTTGCTAATACGTTTAAGTTCTCTATGGATTCTGGTTATTAAAACTTTGTCAGAGACACAACCTGCGAAAATCTTCTCCCATTCTGATGGCTGTCTGCTTGCCTTACTTACTGTGTTCTTGGCTGTGCAGAAGCTCTTTAGTTTGATCAGGTCCCAATAGTGTATTTTTGATGTTGCTTCA
>CAUYQV010089918.1:0-16957 GCA_963574575.1 Galagoides demidoff
TTTTTGAGACGGAGCCTCAAGCTATCTCCTTGGGTAGAGTGTCATGACATCACAGCTCATAGCAACCTCCAACTCCTGGGCTCAAGCGAGTCTCCTGCCTCCGCCTCCCAAGTAGCTGGGACCACAGGTGCCCACCACAACACCCGGCCACGTCTACACATTTCTTATTAGATTCTAAGTGAGCTTGTGTGTACCTATGAGGAGATTCACAATACAATGGCCATCTGTCACACAAGCAGAAATGTTTGGGCACCTATCAAAATAGACAGATTTAGTCATTGGCTTGTCACTTAGAAGCTTTATACCAGCAGTTCTCAACCTTTGGGTCACGGCCCACAGGAACTGTATTAAAGGGCTGCGGCATTAGGAAGGTTGAGAACCACTGCTTTATACCTTTTACTCATGTTGCTAGATCCTTAGGATTAGCACCATTTATTTTGAGTATAGAAAATCCATGATTATGCTAAAAAAAAAAAAAAAAGTAGGTGATGCTTCAGTTTCTCTGCCATTTAGATGGTTTTGTGCTTGAAATATGATTAAAATGATATACTTCTGAAATCTCTTTGAGTCAGTTCTATGATAGGAGAAGCAAATTCAAGTGCCACCAGGGACCAGGCAGCTGACACATAAGGGAAATGGACCAGCTGAGCACTATAGTAAACTTGGACATGTATGACCGTCCTAAAAACAGTAATAGTCTCTCTCTACACCCAGGCATTACCAATAGCTATACATTGTCACTTAACCCCGCACTTTCAAAAGAAGCTACTAGCTATACATTGTCACTTAACCCCATACTTTCAAAAGAAGCTACTAACTTATAAATTGTGTGTGGCATTTGCAGGTATTAAATTTGTGGCATAATATATTTGAAAATGAAATCCATCTGTGATTTTGGTCCATTTGTTATGAAAACCCACCAGTTTGCAACTAGTATTCTGCAGTGATAATTAAAACAAAGAACAAAAACCTCCCTACTGGTGCTCTATTCATTTTCTCTGCTCCAGAAAGAAATCTGTTAGCAGTTTAACTTTGGACTTCCTAAGCTTATTTCAACATGAAATTTGTTCTTTGTTAAGAGGGGCGTATGAGGACATGATAGGTGTAACTATGTTTTTTAGTTTAGGGGAACCCACTTGGGGAGACAGCAGAAACTGAGACCCTCTGTGTGTCCTGCCTCTGTGTTCCTAAACCTTGTGCTGTGTGATGAAATGAGATAAAGGCCCAATGTAAACTTCTCTTGAGTTGGTTTATCCAGTAGAATTTAAAATACCACCATTTTTCTTTATCAGTGGAAAAAAGAATGAAAGCGCCTTCATAACTGTCTTTCCTGAAATTTTAAAGGGCAACAGTTGGGACTGGGGGTGGAGGACATGGGCAGTGACTGTTTAACAGGTGTGGGGATTCTTTGGGGGTTGATCAAAATGTAGAATTAAACAGTGGTAATTATTGCACCTCATTCTGAAAGTATGGAAGTCTGAATTATGTATTTTATAATGGTTAAAATGGCAAAATTTATGTAATGTGAATTTTACCTCAAGTTTTCTAAAAAAAAAAAAAAAGAAAGAAAAGAAAAAGACCATTACACAGGGCCAAGGTACCTTTAGAGGGGCTGTGTTTCTAGGTGCTATAAACAGAATTGTGTCCCCCTCCACAAATTCACCTATTGAAACCTGACTCCCACCAATGTCATAGTATTTGGACATGGGCTTTGAGGAGTAAATCAGGTTAAATGAGAACATAGCGTGGGGTCCCAATCCAGTAGGATTGGTGGCCTTATAAGGAGAGAGAGAGCAAGGTCTCTACATTTTTGCTCTAGAAAAGGCCATGTGAGCACATACTGAGATGCTTATGTCTGCAAAGCCAGGAAGAGAGCCTTGACCAGAACCCAACCATGCTGTACCCTAATCTCAGATTTCCAGCCTTCAGATCTGTGAAAAAATAAATTTCTGTTATTTAAGCCACCCAGTATATGGTATTTTGTTATGGCAGCCCAACGTAAGATAATAGGTTTGTTAAGTATTAATCATTCTCTTCCTAACAACTCCTACCTAAGTGTCCGTAGAGAAAGCCGCAAGGCAGTTCTGTATTTCAGGGTAAGGAAGTGCACCCAAAGTGGTCTGGGAGTGGCTGCGTGTTCCCCGGCTGCTCATTCAGTTTTATGCATTGTTGAACAGAACTTAGGGTTTCCACTCTTTACCACATCTATTTACATCCTTTCCAAAATGCAGTTTTGATCAGAGCTGCACATGATGTGGCCTGGGAGTAAGTCTGAGAAAGAATCAATGGGTCAAGTGGACTTTTAACATTATTTTCAGTTACCTCTGTGGAATTTCTTTCTTTCTTTTTTTCATTTTTTATTGAATGGTAACTATGTACATTAATGCACTTCTGGGGTTCAGTGTGGGGTTTTCACACACAATCCAAAACACTTCCATCAAACTGGTTAACATAGCCTTCATGTCATTTTCTTATTGTTTTAAAACATTCACATTCTACTCTTAGAAAGATTCACTTGTACCCTTGTAAGATAAACCTCAGAAGTGATCCCTCTAATCCCCCTCCCTCCACCCATTCCCCCCTCCCCTCTCCCTCTCTCTCTGTGGAATTTCTATGCAGTTAAAATTCAGTTTCATCAATGTTGATTGGGATCATTGGAGACTCTGCTGACAACATATCCACCACTTTGCAAGGCTAATGATAGGCTAAGCCATCGCTGTTCCTTACTTCCAGGTCTCTTCAGTCATGGTGCCAACGTGGTACCAATGTGGCTGTTGCTTGCATCACTGGTCAAGGATGATTCTCTCACTAGGACTTAGTCCAATTCTTAGTGTTACATGCTGCCATTCACATTCCAGCATCAAGTCCAATGTTGCTCATTCCCTGATGACTTCAGCAGTTGAAGAGCTATAACCCTCCTGAGGAGTCCCAACATTAAGGAACAGAGATTTTAACAAGGACGTGTTTATTCGGCTGGTTTTCCACAGGGGTTTGCCCAGTTACAGGAAGATTGCCAAGTATTTATGATGGCCACGCTCCTCTGTAATATAAGTTATGCCACTGATATATATATATATATATATGAAAAATTTTTGCAAAACCAGGTGTTGCTTTTTTTTTTTTTTTTGCTGGGGCTGGGTTTGAACCCACCACCTCTGGTACATGGGGCCAGCACCCTACCCTTCTGAGCCACAGGTACTGCCTCCAGGTGTTGCTAAGGAATTTTATTATTCACATTGCATCCACTCCCTGGATCTTATACTTGCTTTTCTCATCCTGGAGTGTGACAAAGGGAGCCTCTTACCACTGAGGGACTGCAGGGGTCTGTCATACCCCTTGGGGAGGAATATACTCTCCATCCCTTCATAGTGAGGAAAGTACCTATGCTGACTTGTCTTTTAAAACTGCCTTCCTTGAATATATAATAACAATGATAATAATAATAATTGACTTTTAAAATTTCACATAAAATATCACTTTACTAGCTTCCCCTTTGAAGAGTCAAGATAACTGAGCAAAATTGTTTCCTTGCCTATATTAAACCTTTAAAAGTGTGAGATTTATATACAAATATATGCCATTTATATTTAATACATACTAAAAGAGGTCTTATTTAATAATACCATATTGTTAAATAAAATGGTTTCTCTTTTTAAATTTTACTTTTAAATTTTGGGTGGCACCTGTGGCTCAGTGAGTAGAGCACTGGCCCCATATACCAAAGGTGGTGGGTTCAACCTGTCCCTGGCCAAACTGCAACAGCAACAACAAAATAGCCAGGCATTATGGCAGGTGCCTATAGTCCCAGCTACTCTGGAGGCTGAGGCAAGAGGATCACCTGAGGCCAGGAGTTGGAGATTGTTGTGAGCTGTGACACTACAGCATTCTATCGAGGGTGATAAAGTGAGACTCTGTCTCTAAAAATAAATAAATAAATAAATTTTACTTTTAAATTTTGATAGATATTATATTTCTATGAACCTATTATCAAAAGATGTGTAATGTAAAAGACTACACAGTGACATCCATGATGTCATCCTTTCCTTTTCCTGATAAGCCATTTCCACTCTCTCAGGCAACTATTTAGAATCATTTCTTTGGGTTTTTTTCCTAGGGCTGTGTTTCTCAAACTTTTTTTTCTTTGTTACTCTTTTAAGGAGACTTTTAAGATTTTTTTCCTGATTATCCCCCCTCAAAATTTATAATATTGCATATTTTTATGTGTGTTATGTCTTTGCTTTACATACCAAAAGATTAAGGTTTCCTCCAACCAAGCAAGAACTAATTTTTGCCCCCCGGGGTGGGGGGGTGATGTTGAGAATGCATGTTCTGGAGATGTTTTATTCATAAGTATATATTGCCATGAGACATTATAGAGTCAAAAAAGCAAAAAAAAACAAAGCAGTGCATGCTTTTAAAACTCTTTGTAACTTTCCCATAACATTATATTAAAAGGTACTCTCATTTATGGGTACATAGCATTTCCTTTTATAAATTTAAATTAATTTACCTATTCAGGACGCCAATAATGGATGTTTAGGTTAAATCTAATTTTTTTGGCTTATAAAAAATATTGCAATGAACTGGATTGTCAGTTATTGAGATCTGGGGTAGATTAAAGATGCCATGATTTCTTATGGCATCATTAGGAAGGACTGTCCTGCATTAGGAAGGACTGTATCTTATCACCTTGAATCTTCATGAGCTCTGTGACTCATGAATGGCCAATGGGGTAGAGCAGTCCTGATGTACTAGTTTCTGGGTTCCAAGAGACTTTCTGGATCTAGATCCATTTGCTGTTGGATCTAGTTGCCAAGGTGTAAGGAAGTCCAAACAGTACCCTTGGAGTGGTCCACATAGAGAAGCACTAAGACTCCAGGGTGACAGCTCCAGTGGAGTTTCTCACCAAAATCCAGTGCTAGCTTTCTGGCCATGTGCACAAGCCATCTTGGAAAGCACTAACAGATAACCGGAATAAGATCTTTATGTTATTCAACTGCTCATCACTATTTAACATTAATTATGATGGCGTCTTGAAATACTCTCCCTGGATTCACTGACACTACAGTTTCATAGTTTTTCTCTTAGTTCTCTGGTCACTATTTCTTCAACTCATCATTGTTTTATTCTCCTGCCACCAAATGTTAAATTTTAAAGTTCCTCAATTCTTGGTCCTAGAATTTCCTTTTTTCTTACTGACATAGAGTGGTCATAAAGTTTGTGTTCAATTTAAAATAGTGTGCAATTTAAAATCACACAGGAACTTTATAGCCACCCTGTGTGGTCTCTCAAAACAAACTCATCTCTGCCATATCTTCCACCACCTATAAAGAGACAATTCCCAAATGTACATTTTCAGCACAGACCTCTTTCTGATTTCCAAATCTATGTAACCAATTACCCGCTTCATCCTTTTTACCAGGATGTTTTCTGGGTCTTTTATACTCAGCACATATAAGAAAGAACTCAAATCTCTTTCTTCCCCCAGTGTTATCTCCTTCAGGGAATGGCACACCACCCAAAGAGAGAGACCGGAAGGTTCTCCTTTCTTTCACTCTTCATGTCTACTCTATCACCAAGTCACCTTGAATTTAGCTCTTATTTCTACTTGTGTTCTTCACTTTCATCCATTCTACTACCATTATTCTGCACCTAACCCCCACCACTTCCACCTGGACACTCCCACAGCCTCCTAACTGTTCCCAGGGTCCGATCTTGCCTCCTTTGAATCTATTTCTACCTTGAACTTAAAGTGGGTTCTTAAAATTGCAAATGAGATCCTATAGTCCCTTGATTAAAAGCTTTCAATGACCATTGCTCTTAGAAGCCATATCAAGAAGCCTCCCCAACTGGTCTAGCATCCTGTTTACCCTAACAAGATGAGCTACACTGGCTATCTCTTGTTCTAAAAACATGAAATTCCCCCACCTGACTCTTTCCTGGTTATACTTGTCAAAATTACAAACAAATAATTATGTCATGGGTAGTTTTATATGTCTTCTTTAGTAGATTGTGAGATCTGTATTGGAAGCACTATCTATCATGTTCACGCTGTGTTTCCAGAACATAGCACTGGGTGTGGTATGGGAATTACACAATAAAAGTTGATAAATGGATAAATAGTTAATATTCTCCTGGCATATGATTAATAAAAGATTTATAAATTATGAAAAGACATAGTATGGCTGAGGTAGACCCTTTTTTAAGAACAAGGCCAACTGTTTTGCAACAGTCCTATATCCTGCCTGCTCCCAATGTTGCTGCCTTGAGTGAGAGAGCCAGAGCAGGGCTGAAGCTGCCCTGTGAGCCTTGTCATTTCATGGAGAAAGATACAGTTTCCTTTTCTTACATAATGAAGTAGGTACGTGTACTTAGCTGGCTTGCCTGTTATCTGACCTATGTCCTTGGAAATATTTCAATGACAATCTGTTTTCTTCACCAGCATGTACCGTCAACCTATCCACTTACCTACTACTAAAGAAATTTACATGCTTTTTAGCATGGATAATTGCAGGAATCTAAGTCCATTGTGACTGCCTTGTCCAAAATATAGATCTTACCAAAATAAAATTGTCAAGTGAATTCATTCCCAGTGGGGGATGTACACAAACAATTGCTGATTTTTTATTTGTTGATCATTGGTTTGTATGGTGTAACTTAATGCAATTCTACTGAGAGAAATAATTATGTTCTCAAAATTTACTCACAATTTCTTAAAAATAAGCAGTTTTCAAACTATTTATAAGAATATAAAATATAGTCATTGTGTTAAAAAGGTAAGTTAGAAAGTCATCATATACTGATATTTCATTCATTTCAACTTTTTACTTGATTTTTCTTTTTTATTAAGAGACAGTGTCTTGCTCTATCACCCAGCTGGTGCACAGTGGGGAGATCATAACTCACTGCAGCCTCAGGGTCCTGAGTTTAAGCAATCCTCTTACCTCAGCCTCCCAAAGAGCTGGGCCTATAGCCATGCCCACCATACCAAACTTTTTTTTTTAAACTTTTTATAGTGACAGCATCTCACTATGTTGTCCAGGTTGGCCTTGAACTTGTGGCCTCAAGTAAGCCTCCAACCTTGGCTTCCTAGAATGCTAAGATTACAGGCATAAGCTACCATGCCCAGCCATCAATTTTTTATGTGATATTTGAATGACATGATATCATTTACATTATACGGTACATATGAAGGTTGTCTAGAAAGAATTTAGCTATATGATATGGATGATATATATATATATATGGGTTGGTACTTTCTGAACAGGCCCCATATACCAGAACTATAATAACTTGGTGTGCTTTCCATTGTTCATAAAGCTTTTTATAGGATATTTGGAAATTTACTGGGAAAGATTAGGATTATCATTAATCAATACTGATTTATATTTATTTCATGTCTACTGTATGCAAGCTGCTGTTATTGGTCATGTTTCTCCATCTAAAGTAAAATGTTTCTCAGACTAGCGTCTAAGACAACCTAATGAAAACCATTTCAAGTTGTTCTCTGTAGCAATATAGCAGCGGCTGTGTTGTTCTCGTACTTCTGAAATGTAATCATGAAATGACACAGCTATGTTTGTTATAGTTCCTTCTGTTATTAAAAATAATGCAAAGTGATAATTGATATAAGGGAGATCTGCAGAAGACACCATGAGCACAGGGAAAGTGGAGCCTGACTCGCCCTGGGGAAATCAGGGAAGGCTTCATTGAGACGATGCTTGAATTGAGTCTTCTGGGCACCTGCATCAATTTCGCTTTGTACCTAGCAACCGTCCCCGGGTGTATCAGTAGCCACCAGAGTCACTACTGTGCCTTTCTGATGCAAGCATTCCATGCACTAATCTGGGGCAAAGAACTGTAGCCATTGAGGCCCATGTCAGGCAGAAGTTGGGGAAGGGGCAGCACATAGCTGGCTATCTCAAATCACTCTATGGCAGGTGCTCTAGAAAACACATCCTCATCTTTGTACTTGAAGCCTGTGAGCAGTTCACTTCTAAATGCAGCTAGGCTGTGATTTCCTCCATTATTTCTTTGTCATCTGTTTTTTCATGGATTTATTGTAAGTTTTTGTTTTTCTTTGGATTCAGGATGTTAAGATTTTTTCTGGGCCAAGTATGGCAGCTCATGTCTATAATCCTAGCACTCTGGAAGACCTGGGCAGGACTGCTTGAGCTTAGGAGTTCCAGACCAGCCCGCACAAGAGTAAGACCTAGTCTCCACTAAAAATAGAAAAACTAGCCAGGTGTAGCAGTGGGTGCCTATAGACCCTGCTACCTAGGAGGCTGAGGCAAGAGGATTGCTTGAGTCCAGGGGTTTGAGGTTGTTGTGAGCTATAATTCCATGGTACTCTAGTCTGGGGTAACAGAAAGAGACTCTGTTTCAAAAAACAAACAAGAAAATCTCTGTCATTTTCAGAGACTGAGGGTGGAAGTAGGCCTAGTCTTGAGTTCTCAGAGCACCATTTTGATCCTATCTCCAGAGCATGCATTGTTGAAACTTTTTATGAGTAGCGAACCATAAAATTATGCATAAGACATGTTACAAATATTTCCTAAGGGTTTCTGGAAGCTTTATTTCTTCAATTCTTTACATTGCTATAGTGCTTCTAAATATGTAAAGCATTTTCACAGAAATTATCCATTCCTTCCTAAAACAAGTAGTTTTCACTTTGCTCGTCTTTAGTGGTTTCTATATCTTGGGTGATAAATATAAAATAAAGTTGGAAATATGGCATATGGACCTTGTTAGGGATTGCCTTGAAAAAAAGGCACAGAGATTTTTCTGTTGGATACTGGTTGGAAGGTGAGTTTAGGATGAATTGAAAGAGTGACAGACTGTATTCTGGGAGGCCAGCTAGGCAATTGCTGCAGCAATCTGAATTCTGACTGATGAGACCCAGGATTAAAGTGCCAATAGTTAGCACAAATAAGGATAAAGTGCAAATAGTAGAGTGAGTAGCTAGAATGGATTAGAATCCTGGATCTCATCACTAACTGAAACAAGTAGAAGGAAGAAGAGGTATAAATGAAAACAATGGTCATAGGGAAACATTGGCCGAGTGATAGAAAGAGGCGATCAAAGCGGATGCCAAGGTTTCCAGGGTAGTCTGAGGGAGACTATGGCATCATTTGTGGAGACAGAGGGCCCACAGGGAGTGTCTCCGACTCCCCAAGTGCACACTTACGCTGGTGCCTTGAAACGGTTGCCATGGACCTTGAATTCGGTATAAGGTGATTTCATCTTGGACCTCATCCAAGAAAGCTTATTCCTGGAAGTCCTAGAAGGATTTCATTACAACATCATTTTTCACTTACAACATGATTATGCAACTTGCATGTAATAAGAGTCATAAGTAAGGCTCCAGAATATTTGCCTGCCCTGAAAACTAGCCCAGAGACCTGACATCTGAAAGAAATTTGGGTGAGCCTATAAAACCAAATTGATGAGAAGTAAGAGTGCTAATGAAATGTACAACGTGACCTGTGTGTTGATCCTGAATCAGTGTAGGTTTCTGTTCACCGCCCAAGAAACAACATTGCCACGGCCCTGTTAGTAGGAGGATGGAGGTTGACCTGATTAAAAGAGACTGGGCAGATAAAGTTGCCTGTGGGATGGTAGATATTTTTGGATTTCTCAGCAAGATTCCTGGAACCATTCTGTTTTCAGCATGGCCGGGCTTGACCTCCTCTTTCAATCTTTGGAAAAATAAATACCTATAGATACGGTGGGGTAGGAGAGGGGCGAGTGGCAGGGTGCAAGGCTGTGCCTGGCTCTAGATACCCTGCAGATCTGTGAGCCCATTAGCATTGCCCTTCCAAGACCTGTCCCTCAAGCTTCGTCTCAACCCTCATCCCCCATGAAGCAAGCCTGTAGCGGGTCTCCAGCCTTAGTTTCCTAATTTACACTGAACAGTAAGAGGAGGTTCTATAGGATACAGCTGCCCTGGCATAAGCTCATCTCTGAGTCAAATATCAGATTTTTTCCTTGGCAAAAATTTTATTGTTCTGAAAGTATTTTCTCTTTCCCAAACTTTTTATCATTTCCCTTTCTATAGATGAAAATTTTGCTGCAATATTTAAATTGTTCCATTCAATTTGTTTGTTTGTTTGATTGATTAGCTAGTACTGGTGTCTACCTCATACTTTGAAGTCCTTTTCTGTGTGTCTAGTAGCCAGAGACAAAAATCTTTGCTCAGACCGACTCCTTCTTAGAGGAAGGCTTTTCAGTGGGCAATAGACAAGGAAGGAGTATGCTGTCTAAGCTATGACATAGCACTAGGGGTGACCCCTTTACCAATCATCTTCAGTCCCAACAACTCACATTCTGAGTGGGCAAGGCACGTGGGCAGCAGGATCTACCCCTACCTAGAGCTGTGCAGCAAAAGGAATAAGAATGTAGTTTTTGGCACTCAGTCCTTTATTTTTGATGATCTGTTCTTTGACTGGTTACTCAGACATAACCTTTCATTTTGCTTCAGCTTTCTTGATGGGAAATGGGAATGAACACGGAGGTTTATATGAGACTCACGGTGATACAGAAGGTTCCACGTGCTCTTGTTGGTAGCTGATGCTTTACAAATACACATCTCACGTGTAATGTAAGTTTATGTGGGGCATTTTACAATAACGGTGGCAGAAGCTTGTCTAGGAGTGACCAGAAAGTTAATGGTCATACAGATGGTGTCAGAGACAGAAAAGGACCCAAGTGTCTTATTTTGCACCCTAATGTCTTTTAACTGTCTTTGATTTTGGATAAGATACTTGGTCTAAGACTCATTTTCCTCATAAAATAATTGAGTCAGATTTTATGGTTGCCAAAGCCCCTACTAGCTCCTAAATACTAGTTTTTGTCTAGAGTCCCTTCATGAGAGTTACCCCCCCCCACACACACACATACTGGGCACAGGAGCTCCCAGGACATACAGGATGAGACAAGACCAGTCAATCTGGATGCTCTGGAGATGGTAGGAAAGACCTGGGCTGTGGCAAAACCAGCCCATGTAGTAGAGAAACGTAAGAAGGAATAAAATAGAGAGGAACCTACAACGGGGGTAGAAACAAGGCCATGGACCTCTTGGTCAGTGGTTTCCAAACCTGAGCGTTCATCAGAAACCCCTGTGAAGCTCATCAAAACGCAAACTGCTGACCCCACCTGCAGAGTTTCAGATACAGTAGGTCCAGGAGAATGTATGAAAATTTGCATTTCTATACGTTGCCAGCCATGCTGGTGATGCTGGTTCCTGGGACCTCATTTTGAGAGCCATTGTTCTAAGTCATTTTCTCATTCAGGTATCATAGCCTAAAAGTGAACATTGTACTTAGAAGTAGACTCAAATACTGGAGAATTGAATGCATCGTTTTTCATCTCCTTTAGAGCTGATTCCTGGTGTGGTGTAGAAAGAGACTGACAGTGGACAGTGGCTGTTGTCACTTCCTATTGCTTTTATGTGCTCTAGGAAGGTGGAAAGCTGCTTGTTTCCTCTCTGCTGCCATCCCAAGGTAACAGAAAACAGCATATACATCCATGTGCCAAACAGAGTAGGACCTCCATAGCTGCCCACCTCCCTGCACTGACTGCCTCCCCACACTGATCACCTCCCTGCACTGACCGCCTCTATACTGACTGCCTCCCCACACTGACCACCTGCTATACTGACCGCTTCCCCACACTGACCGCCTCCTACACTGACTTCCTCCTACACTGACCGCCTACCCACACTGACCACCTCCTACACTGCCCGCCTCCCCACCCTGACTGCTTCCCCGCACTGATCACCTCCTATTCTGCCCACCTCCCCACCCTGACCACTTCCTACATTGCCCACCTCCCCACACTGACCACCTCTACACACTGACTCCCTCCTTAAGTTGACCTAATTTTCATAAAATGGACATGGACCACATGTATGTATCAGTAGGCCTAGTTCTTTGTGTTGACCAGTTTGTTATAGTCACTTGAGTGGTCAACTTACAGAGTTTTACTGTATTTATTAAGTTACTGTGTTGTAAGCACTTTCTAGAAGCTGAAGACCCTAGTGATAAACACAACTAACGAAAATCTGTCTATTCATGAAGCTTCTATTCCAGAACATGGTAAAGAACTTAAGTACTCTGTCCCAGGGAAGACAACTTCACGATCAGTCAGATATTTTTACCAGTCACCTGCTCTACACCCAACACTCTGCTACACAGCTGAGGCTGGGGTAAGAGTAACATGTGATGCCTCCATCCCGGAGGCCTAAGGCGACTAGAGTTTCGTTCCAGTAGTATTTATGGAGAATGCTCCATTTCTCACTAAGTGCTAAGTTATATGATACTAATTTTAAGGTCAGTAGTTCAGAGACAGGAGAAGCTCTGTGTGGCCTGGAGAACTATCAGTGTGGCTTTTGAATTCTGCTCTCTTGTCTGTAATGAGCCCCACTCATGCTCAGAGTAAAGTCAGTTTTAGATGGCACCACACACAGCCCTGGGGCTGGCCAGGGCTCAGATAAACTTCTGGATGTAGTGAACTCCGTGGCCCACAGCGTGGGGGTGACAGATGTGGGCCAGGCCTCCCACTCTTCCTCTTGGCTCTCCCAGCCCTGCTTTCCAGGGAAACGTGCAGGCTAGTCTCCATTTGTAAATCGAGCACATGCGCTGTGCGTTCCTGTGGAAATTTCCTATTACAGCTGTGTTTTGTCACTGTGCAGCAATATTTAACTAGCATGCCTCTATAAACAGAAAATAGGAGGTACAATTACAAAGATGAAATTGAAACATACAGAAACAAAGCAACTTAAGACACACTGAAGCTACATGAAATTCACAAAAACCATCTTGCACAGGATCAAGGACAAGTACGTGTGGGCAGTGGACCAACCAGGAGACTGGTCATCCAGTTCATAGCTTCGCTTTTTGTTAAAGGGAAGCTGAAAAGAGGACAAAAAGTTAGGTTTGAAAAGAATGAAACCAAATAATAATAATAATAATCAAAAGTCTTAGGTTTAAATATTCTTTCAATGACTCTGGGAAAACATCATTAAACCCATTTTATTTTTAAGTTTTGATATCCTAAAATAGGCAAATTTGAACCCCCCTCCCCGTGGTGATTACTTGAGGTACCAATAGGCACTGGCAGGTGGTCAGGCATGTGTTCTTTAAGGTCAGGTACCCTCCTGGGAGAAGAAGTGTGCAGACTAGTTGAGAGTGTGGGCTCTGGAATTTTCTGCTTCAAACCCAGTCCGTTATACAGGAGACCAAAGTTCAGAGCATCTGTCTGAGAGTGGACTTATGTCTTAGGAGCTTCAGGCTAAGGGTCAGAGTGGGTTTGTGTGGTTGCCTTATTGTCTATGCACAGGGTGAGTGTTGTGTGTGGAAAAAGCTTAGGCTGCAAAACAACACACTTGAGTCCTTTTCTGGCTCTGACACTATCTGTGTGACACTAACCTTTCTGGGCACTGGTATCCATTTCTGTCAAGATTGACTAAAAAGGGCAGTGCCTGTGGCTCAAAAGGGTAGGACGCTGGCCCCATATGCTGGAGGTGGCAGGTTCAAACCCAGCCCCGGCCAAAAAAAAAAAAGATTGACTAAAAAGATAATTTATTTCATTTCATTATAATCCCCTTGAAAACAGCTAGATTCAGGAGCCCTTTGAAATGATTGTCTATGTGGGTTAGACAGTGTCCCAAGTGGAAACATCCCAGATCTCCCACCTTGCTTCCCCCTCCCTCAGTGGCAGGTATACTAGGATACAAGTCTCAAGGGAGTGAGGGCCAAGGCGAAGGTGGGCTCGGCAAGTTAACGAAAGCTGGGCCACACAGGGTCTGTTCACAGTCAGGTCCCTCCGGTAACATTAGAGCAGCGTGGGTAAGGCGGGACTTTGGTGTCTTTACAAACATCCCTACGCTGCAAATAGTTTTCTGTCATCATCTTTCTTTTTCACTCCAACCTGTCCTTGGTGTTGACTTTAACCTGATTTCGCCTGCATGAAAGCATCACAGGAGAGTTGGCCCCCTGTGATGGTCCCCTCCTGTAGCCCCTACGGATGCCCTTGCACATGGGGTCAGAGCAGCCTGTGTCGAAGTGTTTTGCTTCTTCAATATTAATGAAATCAGCCTCTTCCAAGAATGTCCTCAAATCCCCTGAAGGTTCTTGGATGTTGCAGTTTGCATTTAGCTATTTACATTAGCAAAGATTGTTGTACAAACAGGCGCTGGCAGCCGGTCAGTCAGGGCCCTGCTGGCTTCACTTCACAGAAGGACACAGAAGTGTGAGTTAAATAAGCCCAGCAGGCGTTTAACCTCTGGGTCTGGAAAAATCCTGACTCACAGAGTAATTTGGGAGGGGATACTGCAAACTTTTTGGTTAAGAAGCTTGAAACTCATCAAACCAAAGCTGGTAAAAATAATGATTATAGCTAGCATTGATTCAGCAATACACCCCTGAACAGCTCCTCATGTAGAAACATTTTATTCTTACTTTGCACGTGTAGAAATTGAGAAACAGAGAAAATATCTTGACCACAGTATCAGAACTAACGTGTTGGTGTGCAGTCTATCTCTAGATTCTAGTATCTACTAAAACTTAGTAATACCTATTAAAATAAATTTACTAATCAATTCAGCAATTCCACATATTTGTTTCTATCTTTGAGAAATGTGTTCACTGTGAGATATTCATCCTAACATTGTTTTTGTTAGTGAAAAAATGCAGTGACCTACATGGCTATTGGTAAGACTGTGGAATATTACATAGCTATTAAAAAAGAACAAAATGAAGTATGGTACCATCTATGTAAAAACAAAAACAATACAATACCGCTTATTTCCCCTGGATCTAGTTGGGTGTGCGCAGATCTGGAAGAATGTATGTAGACTAGCGGTGGCTATTTCTTGGAAAGGATGGAAGAGAATGTAATAGGTAATGGAGGTGGTACTCAGGGGGGCTCTGGGCTTATCTGTAAATTGTTCATTATTTTCTTTTTTTCTATGTTTTTTATGTTTTTAACTTAATTTTTATTAAATCATAACTATACATGTATGGGGTACAATGTGATGATTTGATATACAATGTGGAATGCTTCACTAAGACTAACCTACCCATCACCTCATTTACTTATTTTTGTGGTAAGACTTTTATTCATTTTCATTTCTCACTTATGGAAAAAAAAATAGAAATTGAGAGATAGATGTATGAATTGATTAAAATTGATTAAAAATATTTTTTCATGTAGGATTTCAGCTCTGGAAAAATTCTCAGGAGGAATTGGAATCACAGGATGGTTGGGCTGGAAGGAAGCCTGGGGATTTTCTTATCTAATCTGCATATTTCACTGATGGAGAAACTGGAGGTCAGGGAGGTTCTGTAGCATGTGGACAGTCTGGTGAGAGTCCTCACAGTGAGCCTGTGCTGTGAGCCTTCTGACGCCCTGCGAGGCCCACACCCTTCACCATGAACTTGTCAAGAGTGTCATAGGCAGGCGGATCCCTGCAAAGTGCTCCCTGACGGAACCAGGGTCAAGTTGGCCCCGTGCTGGGTGGACTTGGTGCGTGTGATCTCGTAACCCTCAGCATGCAGAGTGCTGACTCTCCCCCCAAATTAGATAACCTTTGGCCAGATTTTTCACAGACTTATCACAATTTTCCCACATGCATATTCATTGTGAAGGCGAGTGTTTTTATAATTGAAACTACATTTTTTCTTGTTTGTTTTGGGTGTCTGTGAGGCTTGGATTTTTGTTTTTAATTCTCCTTTGAGAATAAAGAGAAGGAAAAAATCCTACATTGCTTTCAGCTTGTGCAGCCTCCCCAGAGGTGTGAGATATAAACACAGTCTGTTTCCTGTATGGCTTTCCCAAGGGCACCGAGAATGTGCTATTTAATTGGCTGTTCCATGTCTTCAGTTCCTCGGGAAAGCAGCAGACACAATCGTGAGATGAGAAAGAGCATCTGCGGCTGAATCATGGTGAGCCGGAGCAGCTCGGGAGAAAAGAGCAGCTTCCACGTGCAGCTGCGCCCCCAGAGAGCGGCGCGGAGGGGGCGTTTATCACCCTTCAACGCCAATCCGGGTTTAAGAAGTTTGCCTGGGGAGGATCCACCCTATTTGCTTTTCCTTACGCTCATCACCCACTGAGATCCAGTCCAAGCCGAGGTGTCTTGGCATGTTTTTAAGAAAAGCTTTGGTTGTTTCAGGGAGGAATAGACCTAAATTAGTGTAACAGAAACTAAATTAGTGCTTGTTTCTGTTTAAGACTTTTTTTTTTAGTAATTGTAACCTTTTGTAAGTGACTTTATTTTTTAGGACACATTAGTTTCACAGAAAAATTGAGTGAAAAGCATACTGATTTCCCCTCCTACCTGGCCTCCTCCCAAAGTTCCCCTACTATTAATGTCTCACAGCGGCCTAATACATTTATTATAACCAATGAGCCAATACTAATACACTATCATTAACTGAAGCCCATCATTTACATAAGGGTTCACTCTTTCTGTTGTACATTATGTGGGTTTTGACAAGTATCCGCTGTTACAGTGTCCTAAACAGTTTCACTGCCCCCAAACCCCCCATACTCCACTCTGTGTACTCATCCCTGCCTCCCTACCCACTAACCCCTGTCAACCCACTGACCTTTCTGCTTTCCATAGTTTGTCTTTCCCAGAATAACATATAGTTGGAATCATGCAGTAGACTTTTATTTTTAAAACCGGGTGTATTAAGGTGTTTAACTCTTTTTACATACATAGTTCTCTGAGTGTTAACAAATGTATGGGCTCGGCGCCTGTGGCTCAATCGGCTAAGGCGCCAGCCACGTACACCTAAGGTGGCGGGTTGGAATCCCCAGCCCGGGCCGCCAAACAACAATGATGGCTGCAACCAAAAAATGGCCAGGCGTTGTGGCGGGCGCCTGTGGTCCCAGCTACTTGGGAGGTGGAGGCAGGAGACTCGCTTGAGCCCAGGAGTTGGAGGTTGCTATGAGC
>CAUYQV010089920.1:0-16090 GCA_963574575.1 Galagoides demidoff
GCCTGTGGTCCCAGCTACTTGGGAGGCGGAGGCAGGAGACTCACTTGAGCCCAGGAGTTGGAGGTTGCTGTGAGCTGTGATGCCATGGCACTCTACCCAGGGGGATAGCTTGAGGCTCCCTCTCAAAAAAAAAAAAAAAAAAAAAAGTCCATGCTTCCCAAAGAGAAATACAGAAGTGTGTTCAAGATGGGATAATGCCTGAAGGCTGGGCAACCAGGCAAGAGGATACTGAATAGTCCAAGCACAAAGTAATAAGACAACTGTAAAACTAGAGAAGAGGTAATAAATGGCATAAATAACATGACAATGGGTGTAGAGAGCAAAGGAGAGAGTGGAATTGATGGAAAAAGCAAAGACTTGAAGGTTAGGAGTGCGAGCACTGGATTGATACTTCCTGGCCTTGAATCCCACTTGTCCCCACATGGTAGCTATTGATTTTAGGCAAGTCTCTTATTCTTATTATCAATAAATTTGCAAGGTTCCAACTTCTTAATATTTATTAAGAACACCCGTTGCATAGGATTAACTATAAGAGATGGCACATAAGGAACTGTCATAATGTCTAGGACACAATAGGTCCTCAGTGAATGGAATGAGACAGTATAATTATTTTCATTATCATTATAATTATTCAGGATTTATTAAGAATACCTAAAAGGTAGCCAATAATGAAGGAGTGGGAAAATGATGACTTCAGTTTTCTTCTCAGAAGCAGCTTAAGGAGCCAACAAATGGTTCACCACATTCTCTTTTTCTTCTGACATGAGATGATGATGTACCAGACAGAGGTAACTCCCTTAGCCTGGATTCCAACAAGAAGATGACACAGGACAAAGTTTCAACCTACCTGTGATTAATGTGAAAAACTGAGAGAAATAAGCCTGTGTATTTGTAAGCAATGGAGATTTAGGAGATGTTTGTTACTGCAGCATAATCCAGTCTCTCCTGACTATTACAGAGGGTAAATGAACTGCCCAATGACCCCAATCTTGATCTCAACAAGGTTAAAGCAGAAACCTCCCAAAGGTTCTTCCAGAAAGGCTTAAAAAGACACAGCTCCAATCTTTTCCACCATAACAACAATCATAGCATCAGACTGTTAGCACACACCAAGGGGGATAATTTGGGTGGAGTGGAAAGATGGTCTGTACCCAGTATTTTACTGTTAAGGGCAAATTTGCAGAGATTTGGAAAATTGGGTACTGTGTGGAGTAAACATACTGAGCAAGTTTTCAGCTACAACACAGCTGAGCTCTAAGGAATGGGGTTTGATAGTTAGTGTCAGCATAATGAATTAAAAGACAAAAAAAAAAAAAAAAGCACTCCAGAATGTCTGCGAAACACTGTCAAGTTAAAAATTGTGCCTACAGGGTTTTTAAAAAAGCATTTTCCCTAGCCATAATGGCTAATAATATCTCATTTTTGTTAACTCTCAAAGAAGGTCTTTTTAAAAATACTGTAGCAAGTCATTTCCCAGTTTAAACCTTTTCAGCTACTTCCATTGCCTTGAAGGTCAAGTTGAAACTCTTCAAATGACCCACAAGATCCTTCACGACTGGGTCCTACTTACTTATCCAGCTTCACATTTGGCCATTCTCTCCTTCTGCCCATGATCCCACTATTCAAGGATGGGAAATTCATAGTAGAAGTCAAGTCCACTATCTCTGAGCCTTTGCAATTGCTGTTGCCTCTGTCTGGAACACTCTTCTGATGATTGGAAAAAGATTCCACTTATGCACCAGCAAAGAGGATGCTCCAAATGTTTGAAATAACTAAAATGTTCATTTTTCTCCAAAAAAAGTAGTGGGACATAGTGGAAATCACAATTTTTAAAAGAGTTTCATCATACAGTTAACCCGTAAACAACACAGTTTGAACTGTGAGGGTCCATTTATACACAGATTTTCTTCTGCCTGTGCCACCCCTATCTCTAACTAGAACATAAACTCAATGAGGGGTGGGATGGCATGGATCTTGTTCCTACTGCATTTCCAACAATGAGTCCAGCACTTGGCACATAACAAATGGTCAATAAATGAATGATGAAGCTGAAATACCCATTTTTACCCCATAGACAGAGTCCCAGGACCTGATCTGGGGGCAAACTGATGTGGTTGACTGGCAATCAGGGTTGATTTGGTCACCAATTGGCTCATTAAATTCAAAGAGAAGCACAAATCGATTGAAGTAAGCATTCCACTGAGTCTAGCGCTCCCAATGACATGATCCACTATCAACTAATCAGTCTTTGTTTCAACATTACCCAAGGCCTCAAGAAAGGCAGCTGTCTGGTGGAGCCTTAGCCTATGAAACTGCTCCCCTAGGTCAGATGGCTTCTTGATCTAATCATGAGCAGCCAGACAGAAGTAGAGGGGTCCATCTGGAACTGATAACCCTCTATCACAAGAACTGGGTCGTCATAATGGTTTGAGATTAACAATGTAGCAAAAGAAAAAAACATAGCCTCCTCTTCCTTTGTAAAGAGATCACTATTCTCAGAACATAATTAGAACTGTTTCAGTTGTTAGTGATAGAAACCCAATTCAAACAGGCACAAGCACAAGAGTATTTATTGGCTCATGTGACTGGGATGTTCAGAGATAGATCTGTTGTGAAACACAGCTACAGCCAGAGGCCTACAATGTCACCAGGACTCTTCTTTCCCCATTCTCCCACTTTACTTTCTTCTGCTATGGAGTCATAGGCCAACTCTCTCCAGAGTAAGGTAAATGGTGCCCAGAAGCTCCTGACTTGTGTCCTACCACCTTGGCAAGCCTAGCAGGAAAAGGGTGCTTCTTTCCAGCAAAAGTCCAAGGGTTCACTTCTGTTAGGTACATCACTGAACCAGTCACCATGGCCCAGGGAAAGGGATAGTCTGATTCCTTAGGCTTAGGTCCTGTGTCTACCCCTGAGGCTGGGCAGTAAGGTGGACCCACCTGAACCACAGGGACAGAAAGTAGGAGAGGGGTGACCCTCAGAAAGAAAATAAGGGTATTTTTGCCAAAAGAAGGGAAATGAATGCCAACCAAAGAATACCAACAAATGTCACTACAGAAATACAGTAAGCTTTTTCTCTTTTTCCAGTAGAAAAGATGGATCATCCTGAGCCATTCCGATTTTCTGTTCTTATTTTTGTCAAATGACAAATAGAAGATTTTGTGAGCTTATAGAGAGAAGTCGAACAGAATTTTCTGGAATGATGTAAGTGTTCTATATTTGTGCTGTCCAGTATAGAAGCCACAAGCTACAATGTTGCTATCGAATGCTTAAAATGTAGCTAGAGGAACTGAAAAACTGTATTTTTCATTTTAATTAATTTAAATTTAAATAGCTACATAAGGCTGGCAGCTACTATATCAGACAACACAGAATAAAAGCCTGCTAAGTTTTCCTATTAGCATTGTATAAAAATGTAAGATCTTACATGGACTCCAGTAAAAGAAACTCTCTTGCCCTTGTCTGTTGGCAGGGAAACTTTCTGAATCTCAGGGAGTTTTTCCACGAGAGCAATGGGAGGTCTGTGCTGTGTCCATGGGGCCAGCAATGAATGTGGTGCCTTGTAATGAAATAACTGAAACATCATTGTGACTGTAGAATCAAGGGTCTTCCCTCCTTATCTCCAAAGTGCTCGTGTTTTACATGAAAAAGCGTTTCTAATTAATAGGCCAGCCCCTCTTGAGTTTGATAAAAACAGAGGAGAAAAGGATTTGATTAACCCACGATCTTTTCAATTTGGTGTGTTCTGCATGAGTGAAGTGTGTTTTCTGCAACTGAGCCAAGCCAGGCTCGTCCTGGTTTACCGTGATAACATTCTTCCCTTTGTGGAGTCCTGATTTACTTCCAGGAGAGGTTGGTATGAAGAGATTCTCAGAGGTAATCGCCAGCGTGGCCCGCACTAGGAATCTGGATTCTTATACAGACAGTGGTCCACACAAGGAAGGAAAAGATGACAAAGGCTTCCATTGTCCCCAAATAAGATAGTTCATTCAGCTCTAAGACTAAGGGTAGGTGCCTTGGGCTGAGCAGAGATGGGAGAAACTGTTAAAGGGTGAGTGGACCACTCAAAGTTAAAAGGTCAGGGACAGGGATGGAGTATCAGGGAGACAGCTGACTGTAGCATGTCCAGTGTGATGACCTGGTATCTACAGTTTGTAGCTAAAGAAGCCGCCTGGGGTCAAATTAGGTTACAGAGTGATGTGTTGGCTGATTGCATTTTATCTCTTTGTTGACACAGAATTGAGAAACATCTTTTCTCCTCTATGCTTACAAGGACAAGCTAGGTGGCAGATAACATCATATTAGATGGGAGTGGTGGCTTTTAAACATGCCTACAAATTCTTTGACAGCTTGCCATTAAGAGGTGGGGTCTGTCACTTGAATCTGGATGGGATTGTGACTGCCACCATGCTGGAGAGATCACATGTTGGAGCTTCACTTGGGGATCCCAGCACAGCCCAACATTCAAGACACACCTAGCAAGGCACCAGACGTGGGTTGGACCCTCCAGACCAACCCACTCACAAACTGAAAACACTCAACTCTGTCAATATCCCATAGAACAGAAGAATCACCCAGCTAAGCACTGCATAAGTCTCTGACCCAGCAAATCATGGCTATAATACAGTGGTTGCTGTATTCAGGCACTAAGCCTTGGAGTCCTTTTTTACACAGCAAGAAGATACATGAAACAATAGGAAAATAATGCATATAGGTTTTTCTGTTCATTGGCAGACAGCTGACCCCACCCATAAAGGCTGGGTCAGGGAAGACTTTGATATGATGACTATTTGTGTATATAATACACTTTCTCAAATGACACATACTTCCTGCTGAATTTCATTGAGTTTTGACCTTATAATGTCAGGTTGATAGACAAAAACATTCAGACTCCTGGGGCTGGGAGACGAGTTGGGGCTTCCAAGTTGAAAACTCCAGCATTAATGTGAGTATCCCCTCCTCCCCTCAGAGTTGTATGATTTGGCAGCTTTGGGTGTCATGGAAAATGTATGGACTATTGCCAGACTGCCCAGGTTGCAATCCTAGTTAGAATTATTGCACTGTGTAAACCAGAACAGTGACTTAACTGCCATTAGCTTCAGTTTTGCTGGCTATAAGACGGGCACCATGATGACACATACTTCACTAAATCAGTGGGGGTTAAATAAGGATTTATACAGAAGGCATTTGTCACTTCTTTTGTCATTGGTATCTGGAGTCCCTTTCTACCTTTTGTGACTCCCTGACTGCACCAGTCAGGGAGGAGGGTGGTAAGGCAGAAACTTCATACCTCTTTCGAAGTTGTAAGCCTGGTTTTTGCTCTCCTAGTCTCCCTGACAATGGGAGTGTCTTTTGTGTGAAATAGGCTCAGCCAATCAATTGTGCTGGTCCCAGACTTTAAACTGGGAGCTGAAGTACAAGGATACCAGGATGGAAAAAGGGCAATATTTTCTGGGGTCTCAGAAATGGCAGTCATATCCAGTTCCTAAAGGCAGCAGAAAAGGCAGCAGGCAGCAATGCCAGGGTCCATGGTTGGCACAGGGAGTCTTCCCTAGGCTGGCTCAGGGGTGTAGTTTCAGCTATGCTTGTGGGTGCCTGGTCCCCTTTGTCCCTTCCCTTCCAAGGCTGCTGCTTCTTCAGGCATTTCTGTGGCTATACTACATCCTTTCATTTATTCCTCACCTGCTTAAAACAGCCTGAATGGATGTCTACTGTTTGCTGATGATAACCCTGACTAATTGTCTACATGCAAAGTGTCTAGCACTGTGCTGGGCATAGAGAGAGGAGAAAGGAGAGGTCCCAATGACAGCCATCAAACTTCTCTGCATAAAAGCACCCCCAGAGTACTTCTTAAATCTGTCAAAATGGGAATTCAGGCAGGAGACTTTGAGAGTAAGTTCTTGCCAAGAACAAAGCTAATCACTTAATAGATCTTCATAGGCTGGGCAAGGTGGCTCATGCCTGTAAACCTAGCATTCTGGAAGGCTGAGACAGGAGGATAGCTTGAGCTTGGGAGTTCAAGACCAGCCTAAGAAAGACTGAGATCTCATCTCTAAAAATAACAAGGCATTGTGGTAGGCGCCTATAGCCTCAGTTATTCAGGAGGCTGAGGTAAGAGGATCGCTTGAGCCCAAGAGTTTGAGGTTGCTGTGAACTATGATGCCATAGCACTCTACCAAGGGAAACTAACTGAGACTCTGTCTCAAAATATAAAGAATAGGTCTTTATAGTCCCTTTATACCTAAATTGAGTTCAGGCTGCAAATGTACCTGTTATTACACTGTATCTTACAATAAAGGATATGTTGAATCCCTAACCCCCAGGACCTCAGAATGTGATAGGTTTGGAGACAGGACCTTTACAGAGGTAATCAAGTTAGGATGAGGTCATTAACATGGTCCTTAATCCAATATTACTGCTGTCCTTATCAAAGAGGGAAATTTGGACACAAATATAAATGCACACAAGGAGAAGGCCAAGTGAAGATGAAGGCAGAGATGATGCTTCTACAAGCCAAGGAATGCCAAGGATTGCCAGCTCACCACCAGCAGCTAAGGAGAAGCCTGGAACGGATTCTCCCTCACAGACCTCAGAGGGAACCAAACCTGCCAACACTTTGATCTCAAGATTTCTGGCCTCTAGAACTGTGAGACAATACATTTCTGTTGTTTAAAAGCCACTCAGTTCAGTACTTTGTTATGGCAGCCCTAACAAACTAATATAGCCCCTTTTTCAATCTTACTTTGTTGTTGTTGGGTTTGTTTTGAGTCTTTCCCCCATATTTTATTTATTTACTTATTTAATTTTTTTTTTTTTTGAGACAAAGTCTCAAGCTATCACCCTCAGTAGACAGCTGTGGCATCACACAGCTCACAGCAACCTCAAACTCTTGGCTTAAGCAATTCTCTTACCTCAGCCTCCCAAGTAGCTGGGACTACAGGCACCCGCCACAATGCCCAGCTATTTTTGTTGTTGTTGTTGTCCTTGTTATTTGGCAGGCCCAGGCTGGGTTCAAACCTGCCAGCCCTGGTGTATGTGGCTGGCACCCTAGCTGCTGAGCTACAAGTGTTGAGCCCCCACATTTTATTATAAAACATTCCAAACAAAGAAATGGGAACACTCATGTACATCCCTCCTACATTCTTTATGTTATAAAATTAATTATGTTGTTTTATTATATTCTTACCAAGCTCTCCACTTTTCTCTCCATCTATCATTCACCTTTTTTCTCATTTTTGCATTTCAGTATGAGTTGTAGACATTATACACTTCATTTTTACATACTTCATATTGTGCATCAGCTATAATTCAATATTTTTCTTTTTTTAAAGTGAAATTAAAATGCACTGAAATGAACAAATCTTTCATATTTCATTGCGTGAGTTTTGGTAAATCTCTAAACCATGACTATAACCCAAAACTCTATCCAGGTACAGATCATCATCAAAACCAAGCAAGTTCCTTTATGTCCTTTCCCAGTCAATGTCCACCCTTCCTCTCCCAAGAGGGCATCATTGTCCTGATTTTCTCATTTATTCTATCCACATAGACAGAATCATGTGGTATATAATCTTTTGTAATCTGTGGTATGTAAGTCTTCTTTTACCAAAATGATATTTTTGATTCATTCTAAGAAAACCATAGACTTGGCTTGAAATGCTTTAGCACCTTACTGAAAAGAATGAATAATAAACAAAATGATAGGCTCGGCGCCTATGGCTCAATCGGCTAAGGTGCCAGCCACGTACACCTAAGGTGGGTTCAAATCTCCAGCCCGGGCCCGCCAAACAACAATGATGGCTGCAACCAAAAAATGGCCGGGCGTTGTGGTGGGCACCTGTGGTCCCAGCTACTTGGGAGGCGGAGGCAGGAGACTCGCTTGAGCCCGGGAGTTGGAGGTTGCTATGAGCTGTGATGCCATGGCACTCTACCCAGGGGTATAGCTTGAGGCTTCGTCTCAAAAAAAAATAAAATAAAATAAATGATAAATGATAAATATTCTTGGTTCAACCTACTAGGTGCCAGGCACTGTGAAAGGCATTTGGGATACCATATTAATAAGAGCACCATGTTGATAGCCAGAAGAAAATGAAAGAATCAAAACAAAAAGTTATTATTACTATTATTAATTATGAATAATAAAGATAAGAAGAGAGGAATAGGGGAAAGGGAGTGGAAATTTCTTAAACTAGGTATCAGCAATATTATTTATTTGATATTTTTCTTTAGACCTACTCTTTTTTACTTAGATTTTTCTGAAGTCATAGTGCCCTTACTAATATTGGTCAGGGAAGCAACAAGTCCAGCTAAAAATATGTTCCTAGACTCCCATATATTTAGCAATGGTCAGAAAACACAGCTTTGGTCAGTGAAATGTAAGCAGAAGACTGTTGGGAAGAGTTGCCAGGCAACTGTTTGCCTAACTAAAAAACTGATTATGGTGTATACATTTTCTTCCCACCTTTCCCTTCTTTCTCCCTAGGATGAAGATGCAATGACTGGAGGCAGAGCAACCATTTTGAGGCCACAAGGATACAAACCTTATGCTAAAAGCAGGAAGCTAGAAGATTTAGGTCTTTGACAATGTTCTTGGACAGTTGCTCCAGCCTTGGACTGTTGATGTGTCAAAAATCTTATAAACTGAAAAAATTTAACCCTTACTTGTTTAAGCCATTATTAGTCAAGTTTTCAGTTATTTGAAACCAAATGCATCCCTAATGCAGTTTGATGGGCTGCTTATGTTTCTTTTTCCCTCCTTTAATTCAAATAAGCATGCAATTATTCAAATAAAATTGCTTCTGGACACCATCTGAAATTGGCTCACATAAACCATGAGTCTAACACTTTTGAAATTTTGACCCAGTAGGGTCTTTACTTGGGTTGAGTATTTCAGAATTTACTAAGATTTTCCTCCATCATCCTTTTATCTAATCTTCATTACAATTCCACAAAGTAGTGAGGTAAGTATTATTGTTTGCTGGTTACAAACAAGGGAATAGATAAGTCTAAGACTTGTTAAACTTACCAAAGATCTTAGAGCTCATATGTGGGGAACCCAGGAGAATCACAAAAATGTTTATTAAGCACCTACCATGTGCCCGGCTCTGTGGATACAAATGGAAACAAGACAAACACACACAGTCTCTGTCTTTATGAAGTATCAGGAGACAAAAAATTAAACAAGTAATGGCAACCAAATTTGATCCATGCTATGATAGAGGAAATCTAGGAGTCTGAGAAAACGTGCAACAGGGTATTTATCTTAATTTTGGTTCCCCAAAAGCAGACCTTAAGAAGAATTTGAGGGCAAATAGATTTGGGGGGAGGTAATCTCAGGAAGTGTTGGTAGAGGAGTAAGGAAGTTAAATAGGGAAGAGAATATATGTTAAAGAGTATGTTAATAAGCTAGTTTTATGTCCCTGTGGGAAACTACAGAACACTTCTCGGTGTACCTCATAAAGGGTAAGAAGCTGGCCTGTTTAGCCATCACATGCAATCCCTTGTTTGAGATTTGATCCTGGTGGTGTCAACTCCCAGGCATTCTGTCCTGTCCCCAGGCATGGGTCAAGCCAGCTCTGGCCTCAAAAAAAAGTCCCAGGCAGTGAGGTGGAAGAAATTCTTGGTTTGTACCAAAACAGTGTATCTCCAGCGTGGGCAGGGAAGATACTGGTTGAAGCACCGACTGCCTCAGGCACCTAACCTAGAGAAGAAGGGTCAGGAAAACCTTCTAAGGTAGTGACGCAAACTCTAATTTCTTTTTGCCACATAATGCTACAACCTGTAAGAAAGGCTGATGGCTGATTCCATGTAGAAAATGGCTAAATATCCTGACCTTTGACCTACTGGCTCATCCCCAAGGCTAATCCAGGTAAAACCAATATACCATACTAAGGCCTAGGGCAGAGGAAAGATCAAAACATACCCCATCCAGAAGCCGCCTGAGGAATCCTGCCTCCCAGGAGGGACCGGGGAACCAGTAGCCCATTTCCAACTTCGCTTTGGGCTTCCTGCGGTGTGCGCTTCTGTCCTTGCTGACATGCCGAATGTTCTCCCCCAAATTATTTCTGAGTTCTCCTGGCAGCAGCTCTGCCTCTCCCAACTCCCCTCCCCATTCCCGTTGGCAGATCTGTGTTATAAAATAAGAGGCTCGGGATTATGTCTGTCTGACAACTGAAGAACGAGCAACGGAGCAGATGCAGAGTCTTACAAATCCCGTGAATTATACATGGCCATCTGCAGCCTCGAGCAGGCCAGGATTTCCACCCCACACCACCGTGTTCCATATGGAGTCATATGTTTTTAGTATCGGAGCCATGCTGTCAACGTCCAGCAATCCGTCATGTGGCACATGTGTGATGCAAGCGCCCAAATAAATGTTATCTCAGGCCCAGGAGTTCTGAGCAGAGACGTGGTGGCTCCGGCAGGCTTGTCTTTTCAGAAGGTCGGCTGCTGTGTCATTCTGTGAAATTTTAACAACGCTATTATTAAATCTCTTTTCAATCCCTCTGAAGGAAGACCTCACACCCTGCACCGCACATTTGCCCTGAAAGAGGCTTGGTTTACATAGAAAATGTTAAAAACCACTAGATTTAAGTCCGATGCTGGCGGATTTCAACGGCTTCTCTTGGGGTAGTAGCCGGATTCCCACAGCCTGCTTCTAGAGATCCGTGAGCCTTCCGCTGTGCAGGCCGGAAATCACATGACCCCACCTGGCCAGAGCTGATTGGCTCAGACTGAGCTCTTTCCCTCTAGGCCAATTGGTCTCTCTAAGATCTGTGCTTCCGAGCCATTTCTCAGGCTGGCCAGGAACCTTAGAGTGAGGTCATTTAGGGGACGTAGTGAACCTATGTTGGGCCCTGTTGGTGGTAAGGGAGACAATTTGGGTTGGAGATTTGGGTAGGGGAAAGCGTTACCATTTCTTTGTCCAGCCTCTGTTCTCTCCCTGTGTCCTGAGAACTGGTGACCCTCTTGCCACTGTGTCTATCAGGGGTGTCCAACCTGTGGCCCAGAGGCCACATGATGATTTTGTGAGGACTTTTTTTTGCATACTTATGGTGTTGGGTATCACAAAAAGTATGCAAGGATTTCTTTTTTTTTTTTTTTTGCCAGTCAGCTTTAGTTATTATTTGTGTATTCAATCTGTGGCCCAAGGCAACTCCATTCTTCCAATGAAAATAAAAGGGTGACGGGGAGATTGGACATCTGTGGATTTCTTCTCCCTGCCCAAGGGCTGTTCATTGGTTGAGGTTTGTGGGACCTGTTCAGACTCTTAGGTCAACCAGTCAAGAGTTGATGTGCCTGACACCCAGTCACCTGGGCAGAAAGACCTTGCACCACCGCAGGGCCAGGATAGAGCTCTTTCAATACTTTCAGGGCACCAGGAAGAGAGGCTGAAATGAACACGCCTTTACTGGGCCCTGGTAACCGTCCCTCAGAAATATCATGGTGTCCACCCAAGCAACTGAGAAGGCATAGTTCCAATAATAGGAACACCTGGGCCTTGCGCTGTTTTGCAAATACCAAACTTACGCTGGTAGGGAATGTATGTTCTGGCTTCTAGACATCTCTTTTCCCTGGTCTGGTACCAGCCACCCTGATTTGCCTTTGGGAGACCACTCCTCTCCCACCCCCTACTGGATTCATTTTGGGCTGTCTTTTCACCTGGATGAGTCCAGGCCAATAATCAGAGGACAGAGAGTTTGCTGGAGAGACTAGTGAAGTGCCGATGGTGGTTAGGAAATGGGTGGAAAACAAGGCCAGGTCATTGGACAGTGAGATTGAACTTCTGTGGCTCTCCTACATCATCAGGAAGCTTACATGTTAACATCTGCCTCTTACATCTAAGGAAAAATGGATCACCATGTACAAGCAAGTTTTTATCGCCCTGAGTTATCTCAGGGCCTGTGACAGATGAAAAGACAGAAGACCTTTGTGAGAACCAAGACTGATTCTCAGGGGTCCCAAGCCTTGTGGTTGAGGTCCATGGGCATTAATTCAACACAGATCTGGGTTTAAACACCAGTTCTACCAGTTTCCAACTCTCTTATCTTGGGCAAGTCCCTTCATCCCGCTGACCCTCATTACTCACATCAGCGGAATAAGAAAGACAATGGAACTCACCTTGTGAGGTTGGGGAAAGGGATTATGGAGACAGAGCAGCATCACTCCAGGTTTATATGTATCACTGGAAGTACTAGAAGTCATCATAGGGTGGACAAAGATCAATAGTTTTTATTGCAATAGTTATTTATTTATTTGTAAGTTTACTATCTGTTTTGGGCAAGTGATAAATTGCCAGACACTTGTAGGCGATTCAAGTAGGTCTTGAGAGGGAGCATGAATCTCAGAGGAAATGATTCAAGATAAGTCACCCCTGAGCAAGCCTGGTGCCTGGAGCTGTGACTTCTAATCCCCTCTTTGAATCTGGAAAATGTCCCAGCTCAAAGGCCTGACCTCTCTTTACAGCTGTCATCATACCCAACATGGAGGAAGAAGAGAGTGCCCAGGCCAGAGTTCTGCAAGACTCATCTTACTTGAATGAGTGAGTCCTTTAAGCTGTGGTAGAAAGCTAGGGGACCACCCATCACCAGACCACCTTCCCTCTGGGACTTGGGGACATAGTCTTCCCTATAGGGGAGAGTCAAAGACTCCGGGCATTGAAGGAGCTAGACAGGGAAGTAAATGAATAGAACATGAAACAAGAATCCTGGGGATAGCGCTTCACAGGAAGGGGCATGTGCCCCAACCAGATGACAAATTCACCGAGGTGATTTATAGGTCACATAAAAGTTTGTATACAAGTGTTTGGCACAGTGCCTGACGCTCAGACAGTGCTCAAGAAGTGGTAGCTATGATGACAATTGTTGTTTATCAGCCTGAAGTGGAGTCCTAAACCAAAGACATCAAGTCCCAGGAAATTTCAATGTCCTGTTGATATTCTGATTGCAGCTTACAAAGAAATATGCTGAGCAGAGCCAGGTATTGGAAAGAAGGGACCATTCAGTGGTGAGAGGAGAGTCTAGTTTCTATTCCTTCTCTGGGGAATTTACAGTTTTCTCCAGCAGTAAAATTTGTTTTAGAGATTTGCTTAAAAGAGATTGAAATTTTTTAAAAATGTTTTTAAAAGCCTGCTATCTCCTGAACAGGGGAGTATTAAGAGGGCAATGGAGAAGTATTTGGAGACAAAAAATGACTTAAGCTAATGAGTTACTCAATGTATTGAGACATTCACACTAATACCAGAGAGTGTGGGATGGTTTATTAGTAAGAACACAAAAGACAAAAAAGGAGGTAATTACTAACTTTAAGAGAAATAAAACATTACAGTCATAGTACACAAGGTGGCCTGGTTGTGAATAATATAAACAATCTTGATAATGCAATCACTGAATGTTAATTCAATATTTTGAATTGTTTAAATCAATATTCAAATGTTTTAGAATAGCCGTAGATTGACAGAAAAAATTGATAATATAGTTTAGAGAGTTCTCATGTACTTTATGCCCAGTTTCCCCTATCACTAACTTCTTTGATTAGTACAATAAATTTGTTACAATCAATGGACCAATATTGACACATTATAATCAAGTACGATGATTCAGATTTCCTTAGATTTCCCTGATGTGTTTTCTGTTCTAGGATCCAATCCAGAATCCATACTACATTTAGTCATGATACCGCCTTAGGCTCCTCTTGGCCATAGCAGTTTCTTCAACTTCCTTTGTTTTTGATGACCTTGACAATTTTGAGCAGTTCTAGTCAAGTATTTCATAGAAAGTCCCTCACTTGAGATCACACCATTCTATCAGTGTTTTCAGAGCCCCAGGGATTGTGGCTGGTGGGGCACAGTTAGAGGCTGCAGTAGCAAAGGATGAGCGGAACCCAGGAAAAGGTGCTGTGCCTGAGGAACAATATCATTTTTAAGCAAGCCTTTTCCTTTCTAAGGTTTAGAACTTCAGGAGAAAATCCCATCTATTCTTCAGGTGGCATTCTGCTGAGTACCTGTCGGCACTACAAGACAAAGCCCACCCATGGTATTGGAAGATACAAGCACCTAATTAAAGCACAAGAGCCCAAGAAGAAGAGGACAAAAGTGGAAGGGAGATCCATTAATCTGGGAACAGATTATAAATATGGTATTTTAAACATTCACCTGACTGCATATGCTATAACTCTGGCCGAGAGTTATGCCCAATATGTTCACAATCTCTGTAACCAACTCTCCATTAAAGTCGAGGAAAGCTATGTGATGCCTACCAAAACCATGGAGGTGTTGCAGCTGCCAGACCAAGGCAACTAAATGGTCCTGGATTCAGTCCTTACCACCCATGAACAAGGGTTCAGATCAGTGGTTTGAGTGCTACATTTGCAGAGATTTTCTTGGAAATAATCCAAAGCAATCTTCCTGAAGGAGTCAGATTGCTAGTGAAGGAGCACACTGAAGAAGACTTCAAGGGACGGTTCAAAGCTCGGCCAGAACTGGAAGAACTGTTGGCCAAGCTGAACTAGCTATTGCAGACCAGCAGTATGCCAGCAGTGGTCATATTGAGTGCCAAGGAGAGGAGCTTCCTGGGTGGTCACAGTTAAGCAGGAGACCCGAGACCCTAACCATTAGATTTCATAAGTTCTCATTCCTACTGCTAGGAATGCCTTCTCTCCTCTGTGGCATGCTATGTTTGCCAGTTGTTACAACTAACCCTAATTATCCTTTGTCTAATAAAAATTTGCTATTGCTAAAAAAAAAAAAAAAAAAAAAAAGAAAGTCCCTCACCTGAAGTTAGATGTTTTCCTCTTGGTTATCCTTGGTTATAGGTATTTGGAAGACTATAGAAGTAAAGTGCCATTTTCATCGCATTATACCAGTGGTACATATTATCAATATGCTTCATCACTGTGATGTTGACCTTGATCATCTGTGGGTAGTGTTTGTTGATTAGATATTTGTGAAATATTAAACATAAAGTGAAAATAAAATATAATTTGAAAATTTAAATAATACCAAACTATACTTGGAATATGAAGTGAGGAAGTCTGTGTGTAGCATGTGTAGTAGGTGGGGTTAGAAATAAGGGGAGATGTCTTTACTTTCCATGATTGAGAGACAATAGGTATCTGAATAGGGAAAAAATTGAGAAATTACAAAATAAATATTTTATTATTATTTTTTTTTTAATGGAGGAAGGGAAGACTGCAAAAAGAAAGGGAAAGCAAGAGGTGAAACAGGGACCATGGTGGATCCTGCTGGTTCACCCACTCAACACCCACACCCAGCCTCTTTTCCTGACTTTTTTTGTTAGAGCCTGGGAAATTCTCACCTTATTTCCTTTGCAGCTAAGGGTAGTTACAAGACACAGTTGTTTTTTTTTTTTTTGAGACAGAGCCTCAAGCCGTCCCCCTGGGTAGAGTGTTGTGGCATCACAGCTCACAGCAACCTCCAACTCCTGGGCTCAAGCAAGTCTCCTGCCGCAGCCTCCCAAGTAGTTGGGACTACAGGTGCCTGCCACAACACCCCGCTATTTTTTGGTTGCAGCCGTCATTGTTGTTTGTCGGGCTTGGGTTGGATTCGAACCCACCACCTTAGATGTATGTGGCTGGCGCCTTAGCCACTTGAGCCATAGGCGCCGAGCTCAAGACACAGTTCTTAACAATGACATAAATTTCCAGCAACCTGCTGGGAGTTTCTGAGAAAGTCTTTGCTACTTTTCTACTGCCTGGAACACAGATGTGATTAATGACTTACGGAACTGAAGCAACCATCTTGTGATCATGAGGGAAAGGAAAAGAAAATGGAAGAAATATCTGACTTGATGCTATTGAGCTGCTTAACCTGCTGCCCACCTCTGGTCCTCTGCTTGTGAATAACAACAAAAATATTTTTAAAAAAAATTTTTTTGAGACAGAGCCTCAAGCTATCCCCCTGGGTAGAGTGCCATGGCATCACAGCTCATAGCAACCTCCAACTCCTGGGCTCAAGCGAGTCTCCTGCCTCAGCGTCCCAAGTAGCTGGGACCACAGGCGCCCGCCACAACGCCCGGCCATTTTTTGGTTGCAGCTATCATTGTTGTTTGGCGGGTCCGGGCTGGGGATTCGAACC